>PVIC010007537.1:0-20776 GCA_004025085.1 Thryonomys swinderianus | reverse complement strand
TGTAATCCCAGCACTCGGGAGGCAGAGGCAGGAGGATTGCTGAGTTCGAGGCTTGCCTGGGCTCCATAGTGAGCTCAAGGCCAGCCTGAACTACAAAGCGAGACCCTGTCTCAAAAAAAAAAGAAATTTAATTATTTTAAAATAATGTATTAATTCCATTTGCAGACAGTTTTATCATCTGAGCAAAACATGCCAGTAATAACTCCCCCAAAGATATCTAAAAATATATTTAATTTGGGAAATATAACTTACATTTCATTTGTTAATAAATTTGAAAAATTAGTCTTAAATAACAGGGTAAAATATCTGCTTTAAAATTAAGTTCCAAATGATAACCTCAGTTATATTTACAGAATAAAAAGTTACCAGGGGTAAGAACTGTTTGGATATTATAGCTTTCAGATATTTTTAGAAATCCAAGTCAAGGGCCAGGGATGTAGCTCAGTGGCACTGTGCCTGGCAAGCGCAAAGTCCTGGGTTGCATCCCTGTATTGCCAAAAAAATTAAAATTAAAATTAAATAAATAAAAATCCAAATCATTTTGACCTGGTTTTCTTCCCTGACTTTAAAAAAAAACAGATTCACTGTATAAATTAATTTATAAAGCAATCTATATGAAAAACTACAAATATTTTAGCTTTAATAATTTGATGCATCCAAGAGAAAAAATCATTATGGATTTTTGCAAAGTGCATTTTTATCTTACTAATGAAAATGTGAAACAAGAGACATTCACTGTCTCTCTAGAGAATCTCATAATTTAGAAAGAATATCCTTCTCTGAAGCACTTACCCGTCAGTGGTCAGCCTGGACCATGACAGCAGGGGATACAACAGGCCCCTTATAACCACTCACCATTCTTCTGTCTAATGCATTAAGAGACGAGAAGTTACCAAAAAGCTGTGCTCCCAACCCTCTTGTGTCTAGGTCACATGCAGGAGGTTAAGAGCATTTTACTAAATAAAGGCAACAGGAAATATAACATGGAGTCCACAAGGACGTAATCAGAAGATGGTTAGTCTTGAGTGCAAAAAAGAAAAAGAGACAAAACTGGTCCCTGGACTTTTAAGAGGATGTAGAATAAGGCTCTAGAAGGCAAGAAGGTCCTGTAGCATGTTAGTACAATGTGTACTTCTAGGTCTCCTTCGGCAACAAACCTGTCAAGAAAAATGACTCGGCAATAAGCATAAAGAACACAAGTCAGTGACTCGCATCAGTAATGTAGTTCTCACAGGCTGTGTTTTTACTGGTCAGGCCCAGTAACCAAGAACAAGAAACCATAGGACCACCCCTAAATTGCTTTTTATATTTATTTATAGTAGTTCCAGTTCCATCTCTACCAATGGTAAACAGTCCTATTAACAAACCTGTCAAGAAAAATAAGTAACTATAACCTCAAGAAACCTGAGTTTGAGTTCCAAATGCTGAAGCAAAGAACTGACTTAATTTTTTAGTAACTCAATTTATACTTTTCTCATTTTAGTTTATATTATCCTCGTCCTGTTGGGCGACATGTTCAGCCAAACAGATGCATAATCTTGGGTTTACAGTTCATTCTCTGTTAAGGAAGAATATCTTTTTCTCAAAGATAGGTATGGTATCAGCTAACCAGGCAACTCCAAGTAATTTTAGCTTGTCTATTGTTGAGGAAAATAATCTCAGTTTGCTATGGCCCTAATACCCTTATCTCTGAAAGATCCACCTTATTATCTTTCAGTGAATACACAAGAAGTTCAGAACTGGAATAGGTATACACATACAAACACACACATTCACACACACTTTCTTTTTTTTTTTTTTTTTTTTTGAGACAGGGTCTCGCTTTGTAGTTCAGGCTGGCCCTGAGCTCACTATGGTGCCCAGGTAAGCCGCCACGAACTCAGCAATCCTCCTGTCTCTGCCTCCCGAGTGCTGGGATTACAGGCGTGAGCCACCACGTCCGGCATTGTGGTATGCGGTGTTGATTGTTGGTGGGCGTGTCTCCACGCCCAGCATTATATGTGGTTACCAGGGATCAAACTCAGGACCTTGCGCTTGCGAGGCAGGCGCCGGAACCACTGAGCTAACCCTCCGGCCCCACACACACTTTCTTAACATATAATTCATATGCCATACATTCAACATATTGACATCTACAGCCTAGTGGTTTTAAGTGTATTCACAGTTGTGCAACCACCACCAATCAATTTTAGAAGACAGACACCTCTTCTTTTTTTTTTTTTTTTTTGAGACAGGGTCTTGCTTTGTAGTTCAAGCTGGCTCTGAGCTCACTATGTAGCCTAGGCAAGCTTCGAACTCAGCAATCCTCCTGTCTCTGCCTCCCGAGTGCTGGGATTACAGGCGTGAGCCACCACGCCCGGCAATGTGGTATGTGGTATTGATTGCTGGTGGGCATGAGCCTCCACGCCCAGCATTGTATGTGGTTACCAGGGATCGAACTCAGGACCTTGTGCTTGCAAGGCAGTCGCCGGAACCACTGAGCTAACTCTCTGGCCTGAGAGACACCTCTTCTAAATCCTCTAATTCAACTGGATGTGTTGGCCCATACCTATAATCCCAGTACTCAGGGCCTCTTTGAGTTCAAGACTAGCCTGGACTACAAGGTGAGTTCAGGGCCAGCCTGAACTAAAGTGAGACCCTGTCTCAAAAATAAATAAATTAAATATATGTTCTAATTCATCCTACAGAGGAGAAAACGAAGGTCCAGGTGTGTTAAGTCATGTTTTCAAAGGTCACACGGCTGACCACTGGCCAAACCAGGCCTGAATCCTTGGGAATTCCTTTCTCAATGACTCCTTTCCCTGCTCCTAGGAAAGCTCTGTATGAATTAAAAACCACTGTTAAAATGTGGTCTGTGACTATCTGGCTTTTTTTTTTTTTTTTTTTTTTTTTTTTTTTTTTTTTTTTTTTTTTTTTTTTTTGCTTTTTGAGACAGGGTCTTGCTTTGTAGTTCAGGCTGGCCCTGAGCTCACTGTGGTGCCCAGGCAAGCCACCGCGAACTCAGCAATCCTCCTGTCTCTGCCTCCCGAGTGCTGGGATGACGGGCGTGAGCCACCACGTCTGGCATTGTGGTATGTGGTGTTGATTGTTGGTGGGCGTGTCTCCACGCCCAGCATTATATGTGGTTACGGGGATTGAACTCAGGACCTTGCACTTGCGAGGCAGGCACCGGAACCACTGAGCTAACCCTCCGGCCCTGGCTTTTTTTTTTTAATCAGTGTGCCTTCTCATTTCATTAAACCCAGTCTAACTTCTCCAGAAAATCTGTTGCATTGCAAGATTGCTCAGAAAAACTTTAGACAGATTAAAAATTTATCTGTTGCCGGGCGTGGTGGCTCACGCCTGTAATCCCAGCACTCGGGAGGCAGAGACAGGCGGATTGCTGAGTTCGAGGCTTGCCTGGGCTACATAGTGAGCTCAGAGCCAGCCTGAACTACAAAGCGAGACCCTGTCTCAAAAAACAAAAACAAAACAAAACAAAAAAAATTTATCTGTTAAACATTTTATCAACAAAATGTTAGTAAATCTAGAGAGAATGTGATGGCTTTTTCTTTCATATAAAGTCACAAGTGATTTCTAGACCCTCAACTTGTTTCAATTTTAATGAGTCGATTATAAGTAGTTAAATCAAAACACCTATCACTGGCATAATGTTCCTCCAATGAGCATCAGTTCTGAAGATTTCAACCATTCATTCGGGTTAGTGGTCAGAAACAGATCTGAATCAATCAAACTGATCTGAATTTGATGGGTCTTGGTTATCTCTGAGATTTACCAAAGTCCTTAACCAATAAAAGAAAACACTGCAGAAGAGGAGTTTCAGCCCTTGCCAGTGCTGAGAAAGTCCATATAACAAGCTGCCAGCAACTCCTCTGGCACTGCTCTGACTAGCATTGGCTGCCCGCTGCCCACGCCCACGCCAACTGTGCTCCCTTACTCGGCCCACAGGAGCACCCGGATTGCTCCCGCCTTTAAACACGTCGCACGTTTTCTCTTTCCTGTATTCTACTAATTCTTTCCTTCTTATGTTACTCCACCCCGAACTTCATTTATTCAAAAATATTTGTTGAGTGGTCTCTGCTTATCAAGCCCGGGTCTAGCTCCTGTCTCCAAACGTGGGTGTCCCTAGAGTTTGTATTTCGAACGGTGCCTTTTCTCATTTACCTCTCTAAACCTCCATTTGCCTTGGAAATGGCCCAAATCAGTAGCTCTAGTCTTGGCCTCACCCCTGGGCCTTAAATAAGAAAGGCACCTGTCCCAAGGCCAGTTGACATCTAAATCCTCCTCAAGGGCCGGCGGCGAATGGCCACGTCTGTCCTCCCACCCCTGAGCAGCACCCCAGTGCCACCAACGCCCCTAACAGCATCGCCCAGCTTAAGGGAGAAAGAGGCGGCCCGCCTAAGCCAGGGGGTTCTTCCCTAACCCATTGTGGAGAGCAGCAGGAAGCGAACAAGCACGGATTCCGAGGGGCATCTGTGCTGAGGCCGGGACAGGAGGGTGCAGAATAATAGGTTTTGGGCCCGCACAACCACCAGGGCTGTACAACAAATGTGGTTGTCTTCAACACAGATGCGCAACACAATGCCGAGCCTCGCTGTTTTCCGGCTTCCTACACCCGGAGCGCCCTTCCCCCCCCCCACCCTGCTCCTCCCGCTCCGCGTCCTCCTCCGGGAAGCTCTCCCGGACGCCCCCGCCGCGTTCCTCGCGGTTCCCTACGCCTCCGCGTGTCTGACACTGTTTGTTTACGCGCAGGTGTCGGATCTCCCGCCACAGGGGAGCCCCTAGGAGCTCCGGCCCGGCGGGTAGAGATGGGAGCAAAGCGGCGGAGCGGCTCCTCGACCCAGCCCCCAGAAGCGCAGGCCGTGCCCGGCGCGCGGCCACCGCCGGCGAGGACAGAGCCCGCGGCCAAGGTTCCCGGGGTCCCCCTTCCAGCGCGCGCGGCGGGGGCGTTGGGTGCTCCAGGCCTCCAGTCCTCTCCGACCCAGCGCGCGAAATCCCGCGCTCAGCCCGGGGAGCAGCGGAGCCGTGGACCGGGAAGGAGCCAAAGGCAGCAAGGCGGGAGGGAACGAGCCGAGCCCCGCAGGCCCAGAGTCTCCAGGCCCCTCTGGCGGCGTTCCCTACCTGGCTGGCTTTGTGGAACTGCTTCTTCAGCCCGGCCACCGACATCGCGGCTGCGCTGGGGAGCGGGCCGGTCCCCGGGCTGGGCTCCGCGTCCCACGGCCCGGCCGGCCGCTGTCACCTCGCGCACCCGCGCGCGCGCCGAGGGTCCCAACGCGCAGAGCCTGCGCCGCCCATTGGCCCGGCCGGGCGGCATGCAAATGAGGCCGCCGCGGGATGCAAATGAGGCCGCGAACCGCCCACCCGCATTGTTGCGTGGAGACCGCGGACGCAGACGGGGTACGCGGCCGGGACTATTTGGTTCTTTGGCCGAGCCACGAGCCCTGCGGGGTACAGGGTCTGAGTGTCGCTCGGGGGACTTGGTGCGAGACCTGCTTTTGTTCCCAAAGCAGCCACGTCTCCATCGTCCCTCTGGCCTGTTTTAAGGAGAGGTCTGTTTTTTAGGAAAGGGGCCCTGGGAAAGGTCCCTGGGGAGGGAAAGGAACAGGACGGGGAACTGCGGTGGGAGGACGTCTGCGGACGGCTGGACACAGTGCTTTGGGTGCAGTCTGCCCAACAGTTTCGTGCTCTTAAGGTCTCCCTGTGCACTAAGAAGAGCAGCTCCCTGTGAGATGCTTAACTAGGGTTCCGTCTGCATTCGGGGATCCCCCAGACCGGTCCCCCTGCTCCTTCCAGGCTGTCCCCTCGAACAGAGCCCACAGGTCAGTGCTTCACCACAGGCCCCATCCTGGGGCGCGGAGCACGCTGTGTACTCTCTGGTCATACCTGACCTAGCTCTGTGCACAGAATCCTGCTTTGCAAGGTGCCCAGGCTCCTCACATCTAGAACCCACTTGGGTTGGCAATAAAATTTAGCGTGTCCAGTTGCCACAGTCCCATCCTGTTTGGGTCCCAGTCTGTCTGGGTCCTGCCATGCACTCACGTGTAGGTTTCTTAAAGATAAACATCTCGCAGCCTCCACCCTGATCATCAGGCCCAGTTATTTCTCCCTGACTCGCTTTACCCTAGTAAGGACCTGAGCGTGGTGAAGACCGGACAAGTCACGCCAAGGTCCTGTGCCCCAGGTTCCTCACGGTACCTTGGGTAGAGAGGACCAGAGTCTGATGAGGGCGAAGTGTGTGCCCTTAGGAGAAGCCCAAGTCTCAGTGCCCTCCTGAGAGTGATTTGGTTAGCAGTTAGGCTCGAGTGGTGAAGGGGTGGCTCACACCAGCCACTGGTCACTTGTCCACACAGTAGTCCCAGCTCTGTCCAAAGCAAACTCTCCACTAGGGTAATGGTGGCTTAAGGCAGAAAACCAGCTGGGCCAGCGGTGAGTCTCCCTTGTCCTGGGCTGGTCCAGGGCTGCAAACACCGCAACACCCACACTGCAGGTTTTCTCCGTGCCCGAGGGTAGTTTAAACAGCACGGGTTCAGACAACACACTACATCAATTTGGCTCTATGAGAAAAAGGTGGGTTTAAAAAAAAAAAAGATAATCATTATTTCTTCCATGGTGGGTAATATATTCAAGTTTCCTACTTTAATTCTGGTAGTTTATCTTCTTAATCAACTGTAGAGTTGTAGATCATATTCTTTTTTTTTTTTTTTTTTTTGAGACAGGGTCTCGCTTTGTAGTTCAGGCTGGCTCTGAGCTCACTATGTAGTCCAGGCAAGCCTCGAACTCAGCAATCCTCCTGTCTCTGCCTCCCGAGTGCTGGGATTACAGGCGTGAGCCACCACGCCCAGCTAGATCATATTCTTATAATTTGCTCACTTTAGAAACTTCATATACATTTTTCTTCGTAAAAGCAAGTGGGTCTTCGGTTTTTTCCAGTGATTAGGCTCATTGAATGTCAACTATATTACTCTTTTAAAGTTTTTTGACTTACTCATCATTGTATAGGTATTCTTTTCTTATTAGTTTTTCTTTATTCTTATATGTTCTTTCCTTCCGTTTTGTCTAGTCAGGGTTTGAAGCTATTAGCAACAGAAACTGATTCTGGTGGATACAATCTGGAAAAAAAAAGTGAAGAAGGGGGTCAGGTTGCTGTAGAAAGCGGAAGAGCTCAGTGCTACAGCAAGTGTGACAGTTCAGCGTGACAGCTCTGGGTCTCAGCTATCACAATTGGAAGACAAGAATCCGGTGGTCACTGGAGGTGGAGAAAAACCCTTATTTACACCAGCGAACTCAGAGAACTTCGTACTTAAGGTCTGCGCACTTTACCAAAAATGAGAGCTTCTCAGATAGGAATCTACAGGGTAGAGAGCTCACTCACCGAAACAAGAGGGCGGAGTTGCAGAATGTTCTCATAAGGGGGTGGAGCTAACAACATTCCTTAGAGGTCAAGAGGTTCAGTTACAAAACATTTTTATACATTGGGCAAGATCCCAACAGCACAAACTGTTACATTTCCAGAACAAAACATGCTGTGGAGACAAGGTCAGGGACTTATTGTATAGTATTGATCTCTCAAGGTAGCTGGAAACTTAACAGGAGGAGGGATCAGGGGGCATCTCTGTAATGTTGGCAGAAGCTCCAGAAACTAGGTAGGCAAAACTCAAAGTTAACTAACAATAAATGTCCACTACAGTTTAAGTCTCCATTATATCTCCTTAATATTATAGTTAAATATATGGTTTATTTATTGTTATTCTTTAGGATTAGTACATTTAATGCAATGGATTTTCTTCCAGAAAAATGGCTTTGGTTTCATGCTTTGTTGTCATAATATAAATCTTCTGATTATTTTCTAAATAAACTTGAAATTACAGTTTTGATTTCCTCTTTGACTCTATTGTTATTCGGGACAATTAAAATCTTTTCTAGGTGGTTTGCTCTTTTATTCTTTGTATGCTAAATTTGTGCTACTGTTGTCAAAGAACAGATCTTGGTTTTTTCATACATAGTCTGTGGTATTAAACTGGAGATGTCTACCATAGAGGTTTGCAATGATGTACAGCATTCCAGTTTCTACTGTACAGGTTTTCCATTCATCTAGAATAAGAACTTGTGTTCTGCCACAGCTCGAAGCTCACAAAAAGGTGGAGCTAGAATGGGTAGGGTCTCCCTTTTGTCTCATGGCCCCTTTAAAGCCACCCACTGGCCTATAGCAACTTTGGGAAAAGATGTAAAGATGTCCTGGACTATCTTTGCTAAGGGGGCAAAGATGGAGGAAAGACAAGATAAACAGAAATTATGTAGACACTCTCACTCTGATCCGAAGGACCTTTAGACATCCTCACTCTTCAAAGGATAATGGCAAAGTGATGCAGCGGTTGTCCCTGGCACACGAAAGGTGGCCCATACTCCAGCAGAGGTTTGAGTGTTCTTTTACGGCGATCTGTGTCTCTCACCATCCTTTTCTCCGCCCTGCTCTGCAGACTGCTAACACGCACTGACATTTCTGTCATATGCTCAGACCAGCTTCTAAACCTAGTATTTGTAGTCCTTCCATTTGGCTCCCTAAGGAGGCATTCACATCTAGCTGGCAGTGGGTGTGAGAGTTCTGAAAAATCCTAGCTAGGTGGGTGATGCGGGGTATTGTGGTACATAGCTAGATGTTCCCCCAAGGCCCCAAGGCCTCATGCAGTCATAGGTGGGCTTTGGGGAGATGACAGGATTGTGGTAGTGTCATGAGTTTATAGCTAAATGAGATGTGGGGAGGTAGAGCCTGGTTGGAGGAGGTGGGTTCTGGGTGTGGTCTGGGCGTGTGGCCGAGAAAGGTGTATTTTCCTTCCCCTTCCTGGCTCACTGTTTCTTAGTTCCCCAGTTGTTTTGTTTTGTTTTGTTTTGTTTTGTTTTGTTTTGTTTTGTTTTGTTTTCAGACAGCTCTCGCTTTATAGTTCAGGCTGGCCCTGAGCTCACTATGTAGCCCAGGCAAACCTCGAACTCAGCAATCCTCCTGTCTCTGCCTCCCGAGTGCTAGGATTACAGGCGTGAGCCACCACGCCTGGCACTGTGGTATGTGGTGCTGATTGCTGGTTGATTGCTGGTGGGTGTGAGTCACCACACCCAGCATTGTATGTGGTTACCGAGGATCGAACTCAGGACCTTGCACTTGCGAGGCAGGCACCGGAACCACTGAGGTAACCTTCCAGCCCATACTCCCAATTTTTACCTAATGAAAGATTATCATCAACCTATAAAATATTTGAATACATATTCCCTGTCCTTGTCAGTAATTAAGTATGGTATGGAAACCATGGTGTGACCAGAACACATAAGCCTCAACCCCTGGTTTAAGGTTTCCTCAGGCCACTACCTGCCCAGGGCCCAGCTCTCTAAGATCCTTAGGACAGAGACTAGAATAAGTTCAAATTCTTTGGTCTGAAATAATAAACTAATGTGAGACTGAGATATAGGGTATTGATTTTAAGGCAAGGAGATAAAAATGGAGAATGATGATGTAAAAATAAATTTTGAGACAAATTGTGAAGCTCAAAATTTATCATAAGTATACATTTTCCATTATGTAACAGTTAAAGAAAACTTGGAAACTATCCAAAAGAAAAAAATAATGAGAAAGTTACCTTGGTATCATATCTGAAACAAACACTATTAATATTTTGCCATTTTTTTTTTTTTGAGACAGGGTCTCACTTTGTAGTTCAGGCTGGCCCTGAGCTCACTATGGTGCCCAGGCAAGCCGCCACGAACTCAGCAATCCTCCTGTCCCTGCCTCCCGAGTGCTGGGATGACAGGCGTGAGCCACCACGTCCGGCATTGTGGTATGCGGTGTTGATTGTTGGTGGGCGTGTCTCCATGCCCAGCATTATATGTGGTTACCGGGGATCGAACTCAGGACCTTGTGCTTGCAAGGCAGGCGCCGGAACCACTGAGCTAACCCTCCAGCCCGCCATGTTTTTCTTTTATAATTTTTCCTGAGCAAAATACAATCATCACCATGCATATTTTTTCATATTTATTTATTGTTCTTTCTCCACACACATTATCTTCATGCCAACTTAATGAACCACTTATGAGGATATGTCAAATTATAGTTGATCATTTTCAGTTATTACATCTTTAAAGATTTCCTCCAAATTGTTTTCATGACTTAAATAATAATGCATTCAATGCCTCTTTTCATATTAGGGTTTTCTTTCTCTGTGTAAGAATAGTTCCTTAGAGTGCACTCTAAAATATAAAATTAGTGTATCACAGGACTTGAATAATTCTAAATGCAGAACTTATGTGTAGAGAGTTTGTATTGCTCCCATGATACACGGTCATTCATGAGAGAAGAAAAAGTAAAAGGCACCGAAACAAAAAAAGAAGGAGAGGCCAGAGAAACATGGATTTGTGTCTTCTGTTTGCCTTGAGCTGAATTCCACATCTAAAAAGTGACCCAAACAGGAGCTGAACACACATTCTGGAATCAGTTCTGATATAAAGAGAGCTGAGTTCTGATTCTGCTGTTATACATTAACCCCCAAATGTTGGTTTAACTATGACCTCTCCATTTCTAGTTTTGCCTCTTGTGGAATAAGTTCTCTCTGGCTCCCTTCTGGGAGATATCCTGGGTCATTCACAGTGGAAAGGGTGGGGCGTGGACCTATTGGCACAGCACAAATTTCAAGTATGCAGATAAACCAGACTCATATGCCCGCCTTCCCTCAACTTACTCTCCACACACCTGGCTATGCCAGAAAGCTGGGAGTGCGGATTCTGTTTTGCTTTCCTTAAAACGTCATAAGGTAGTTTTTTCCTCCCACATCTGCAAAAGATATGCGCTGTCAATGAGGTAACCAAACAGACAGGATGTATCCCAGATGTTGAACATGGAAATTTGTCTTGAACTTGCAAAATCACAAGTGGGAACAAATGTATAGATTCTCCTCACTTATTGTTTTACACGAAGCTGAGGGAAAATCAATTGTTCAAGTCAAGAGAAGGCTAGAAAGACTTCATCTTACAATGTGAGGGGGAAACCTGGAGGATTTTGATTTATTTAAAGAGGAGTGAGGGAAGGGCAACAAATCAACAACAAAGGCAAATATAACTGCCTGGTAAATTCATGTATATCATGGTTATACATATGACTCCATTATTGTGAACTCTAAATATTCAGGTACAATTCTAAGTCATGCTGCAACTATAACTACCTTTGCTAATTACATAGGTGCCATTGTACATCTCTATTCTTTGTCCCAGACAACTTATTTTCCACTTGTAATAAGTAGCGCACAAAGCTTGCGCTGAGGGTAAGGGATTAGGTGAGCCGTGCAAAATGGCTTTCATGAGCTACAGCTGCCACCTGGTGGTGTTCCTGAGAAGTGACGAAACGAAACCGTAACCACAACCATATCGGACTGAGATTCGTTTCCTGTCGTTTAGATTTCAGAGTTTAAGCAGACGCAAGCACCTTGAGTCTTTTATCCCACTTGGATGGTGTTTAGCACAAAAATACTGCCATAGCAACTTGCAGTTTTTATGGAGAGGATCTCAAAAAAGGGGTTGCATTCCTGTGGTATCCGAAAAGATAGAACAGACATGGAGGTCCTGGTACCAAAGGGGGAAGTTTAAGGAGGATGAAATGACCCCCAGAGCAAATGACTTCACCAGCACCCATGGGACTCCAATTCCACCAACGTTTCGCTTTTATTTCGTTCCAAAATGCTTTACCTGGTGTTTCTATTTACATGTGTCTTCTCCTTTGATTGTTTTCTGTCTACCTCCCACTACCAGAGTGAGTCAAAGCTCTCCAGAAGCACAGTCCAGCAGAACTTTCTGTGATACTGGAAATGTCCGTTACCTGTTCGGTCCTGGCAAACACCGGCCAACTGTGGCTAATGATCACTTATAAGTTAGCAGCAGAGGCTCTTAACTTTTAATTATATTTAATTTCAATTAATGGAACTTTAAATAGCCCCATGTGGCTAGCGACTGCTGTGTTAAGCAGAACAGTTCCAGAAGGCCAAAGCATCAATCTGCTTTATTTACTGCCGGCTTTCTGATACCAGAGAGTCCTGAAATCCTGGAGCTGCTCAATAAATATAAATACTCATTTAGTGGCCATCAAGAGAGTAGATGAGGAACTAGGGTAATGTATTACACTTAGCAAGAAGCTAGCGATTCAGGATCAGGTCCTATCAGCTTCTAGGGTCACAGGCGCAGGTGCTGAGACGCAAGGGAGAAAATGATCCCCTGGAGCCAGCGGTGACACGACACATTCCTGGAACCCAGCTGTTTTCCATCCAGCCCGTTCCTCAGAACACAGGTACTGTGGGTACTGTGATGACTCAGGGAACCCCGTACCAGGAAGGTGCTGTTGAGCACGTATAGTCAAGGCGATGTGGTCTGCGGTCCTGGGTTTCCATGGTTCTGCAGCGAGAATTAGGGCGAAGGTTAGGAGTCCTGCATGAGAGTCACCAGGGAGGGGAGAGCAGGAAGTAGGGTTTTCCTGTGGCACATCTGGCCGGCCGCGCACGGCAGCTGTCGGAACAGGAAACCTGCTTTGGAATGTGTCCCTGTCCTCGCGGATCCCCGGCTTTGTTAGTGACTGTGAGAACTGTAGAAAAGACCTCCCACGTCGGTGGAGCCCAGGAAAGCTTTGTTACATATGCAAGGCATCACCACTCATGTCATCGCTCCGTGCCTCTTGTGCGGCCACAGTGACCCTAGATTCAGCAGCTCCGGCTCGTCATACTGCATCTCCTCTCCGCCCACCGACTGGACTGAGGCTGCCACAGCACCGATTGAGCTCATCCACCTTGGACAGAAATGTCAGGGTCTGAGTTTAAAGTCCACCGAATTACACTGAAGATGTAAATTCTCAGGGCTTAGAGATAATAGTTGTAGAATTGTATTTTATCACACCACTTCAAGAAAACTCAGTAAGAATGACACAGACATTCAGTTTTAAGTAGAGACTGCTTGCTAGGACACTAAGTGTGCTCTCTCTATTCATTTTCCTCTGAGCTGTAGAAAAAACCCACAACAATGCCATAGCTTTCTTTTCACTGCCCTTGGGAGAAAGAACGGTGGTTCTCTACGACTGCGGGAAGTGGCGGTGTTTACAAATGCAGCAGCAATGCATCTGGTATCTCAAGAATCTGCAGAGCCTTTAATCACAGTAAACATCGACACACATCTCTCCATCCCCGGTCTGTTTGTAGCTAGCCCACTGTTGTTATCCTTATGGCCTAGAGGGGGCAGCAAAGAGCCCCCAAATCAACCACAGAATCTAGACTTGCCTGCAGCGGATGCTGAGATCCCATGGCTCCTAAGGCAGCATTTCATAATCTTTCCAGTGCACACGACCCCCTGGGCAGGGAATGGGACCTCTGGGTCTGTAGAGTCCAAAGGCCTGAGACTCTGCATGTCTCACACACTCCCAGGACAGGCTGCTGCAGCTCGGCTCTACACTTAAGTAGTGAGGTGACAGACGACAAGTCTCAGGCAGTGTGAGAGCCCAATCTCACACAGATCCTTGGCCCATGTTACCTGTGTTCTGAGGAAAGGGCTGGATGGAAAACACCTGGGTTCCAGGTATGTGTCGTGTCACTGTTGGCTCCAGGGGATCATTTTCTCCCTTGTATCTCAGCACCTGCGCCTGTGACCCTAGAAGCTTTTAGGACCTATCCTCACCTCACCCTAGTCATTTCTGTGTCTGATCCCAAATTTGCCAGATTTTTCCCCATGAGTAGAATGGTCCTCTACCTGGAAGCATGGCCCGGCGGCCTGTGGCCACCTTTTGTGGGCCAGATTGTGGCAGGTCTGGGTGTGTGGGATGTGCCAGACCACCCTGTGCTCTCAGAGCACCTGTGTGAGCTCCGAGACAGAGTGTCATCCGATGAAATGAGACTGACCCACCTTTTGGGCTCTGGCCACAGATACTCACAGCCCGGAGAGGACCAGGGCTTGTGTACATTTAGGATGTCCTTGCAGTGAAACATACTGGACTCCATTCAGTGACTCATAGTTCACACGACATCTTCTGATGCCCTGTTGTGTGCCCAGCCTCCTGCAGGAGCTGACCGGCCAGCTCTGTGGACCTCTCTGCTCCAGTCTACTGAGTCCCTGCCGCCAGTCCCTCCGGTACTTCTTCTTGACAGAGAAACACAGGGCTGAGCACCCACTTGGTATTGCCAGGAAGGTACTTGGAGATGGAGGACTTTGTGCCCAGCGTGACCCCTCTCTCCTGTAGTTGTGAGGTGGGGTTCTGTTCTCCTTCCCACCAGGCGTTCAGTTTGGGCAGAGTCTAGTAGGGAGAAGAGAGTTGGCACTGCCCGCTCTCTCCCCTGGCTTCTGTCCTTCCCTCCTGGGGACCCAGTGGACAGAGGCGACAGGATGGTCACAGTGTTGACATGCACTCTCCCGGCCTCGGGGATCCCTGAGCATGCTTTGCTCAGGCTCTGGAAGGGGACGGTTGCCTCGCGTGCCCCGGTGCACACACTCATTCTCCCTGGAAGGGAGCCTGGTGAACTCTGCCGCTCTGCAAGACTGAGGAGTGAGTGAACGGCGAGATCTTCCCCGTGGGCTTTCCTGGCAGGCACAGGTTGGCTTTAAAATTCATTTCATTTTAGGCAACACTGATGTAAGCTGTTAGCAGTCAGGACGCGGGGCACCCTTGGGAGGGTGGGCAAGTCCAGGAGGGGCTGTGTAAGGCTCTGAGTGTGCCGGGGTTCTGCTCCTTGTCGGGGTGCAAGTGAGTTCACTCTCAAAATCAGTGGAGCCATGCTCTTAATATACACGCACTTTTCTATATGTGTAAAGAAATGACATTCATCTCAACTTTAAAACATTCCGGCCACATATAGCAGCGATTTTTAAAACAAGAATTAGCTCCGAGGGCTTGCTTAAATCAATGACGATGAACAAATGCCCTGAATTTTCTCCTTTGCAGGTCTTTCACTTCTGTTTAAAAACAAAACAAATCACCAATTACCTAATCCTGGCCACCCCCATGCAGCAAATTTAGGGCTAAAAACTTCAAAAACGCCACCCATGCTCTTCTGCTTTCCATTTTGTTCTCCCCCCTTG
Source organism: Thryonomys swinderianus (assembly GCA_004025085.1). Lineage (NCBI taxonomy): Eukaryota > Metazoa > Chordata > Mammalia > Rodentia > Thryonomyidae > Thryonomys > Thryonomys swinderianus. Next base: position 5,695 of record PVIC010007537.1, on the reverse strand, counting down.
TCAGATGACCTCACCGATTTTTATATAGAAAATTGAATCCATCTGGCGTCGGTTTCCTCCAGCCCCTCATCTCCCCTTAAATGTGATCCTGGGAGCCCAGGTTTTCCCCCGATTTTCCTCTGATTGTGAAGAAAGGGACCCCATCTCAGCTGCTCTCTGGCCCTGATTCATGGGCCCAGGAGGGAGGTGCTTTCTCCACCCACAGCAAATGCCTGTTCCAGACTTGGCCTTTTCCCCAAGATCTTCGATTTCAGGAAAAGAATTTGACCTCTTCCCTGCTCCACAAGGACTCTGGGCAGCCTCTCCCTTGGGATGTGAGTTCACCTTTTCTACAGTCTTGACCCTTTGGTTTTTGCCTTACATTTCCTGGAATTTCCAGACATAAGGCTTAACTTTCAGTGGCGTTGAAAGTGTAGATGTTCAGGCTTTTGTAAGTAATTTCATTGGATGGACCCACATACTTGAATCTCTCTGAATATCTAGAACCTTCTCAGTTGGAAATTGGTGCCACGTGTACTACACAACTGACACAACTGTCCATGGTATAATCCAACCTACTCTTCTGGAGATGCTTAGGGTAAGGTTTGATAGCTTTCTGCTTCCTCTTCCAAAGATTTTATCTTTGGATAAAACCATTAAGCCAATCTTTCTAAGGGACTTCAACTTTACTTTCATGTTTTTGTGGTATATTTAACAAATTCTTAGAATTTATGCCCAAAGTATCACATTTCTCTCTTTGAAGTTTCTCGCTGCCATTTTACTGTTTAAAAATTGAATTTATAGAATTTGGTAGACCACAGGGAATTATTAAGCAAGTTATAGCATACAGAGGGTTTATACCCAATTTATGAAGCCTACCTAGATGATTAGAATGAAAGAGATAAAAACTAAAACAAGTTTATTTAGCTTCTTTGCATTTTGCTTTCATATATGTATATACATAGACAGACAGAAACAGAGAGAGACAGAGAAAGTAGTCCTTGCCTATATTCCCAGAGTGAACCCAAGACAAAAGGACTGTAAATTTAATCCCAGCCTGGGCAATGAGTAACGAGTAATGGGTAATGAGATCCTGTCCCAAGTTTTTAAAAGCCGGTAGTGCATCCTAGGTTTAACCTCTAGTACCACACACACACACACACACACAAATGAGGTATCACAAAGTACTGATTAATAGGTACAGTGTTGTTTGCTTGAATTTTTTAAATGTTCTTATGATTGTTTTCTCTCTTTTCCATTGTCTTCAGCCCAGAGAATTGAAGAGGATGTGTGTAACATAAGCCACGTCTTGGAAGAAGGCTGAGACTCTTCGGAATAATAAAATACGGGAGATGTGCCAACAGCACAGGACATCTGATGTATGTTAGAGACCCACCTGGAGACCAGATGACCACAGTGGCCTCCCTGCACCTCACCAGCAGGGTCTGAGGCTCCCTCTACCATCTCCAGACATAGGACTGGGCCCAGCAAGGGCTCCCATCCAGGGCCCACATGAACCAGGGACAAGGTACACCCAGGCCAGACCAAGAGCTGCCATTTTACATGGAGATAAAAGCACTGGGAACGAAGTGGTGAGGAAGATGGCCGAGGAGGACTGGTTCTGCTTGCCGTGAGTGGAGTTATGGGCTGCAGAGCTACGGAAGAGCTACCAGGAAGACCAGCAGCCTGCATGCCAACCATAAAGGCTGAGGAGAAGGCACACCAGTCACAGAGGAGCTGCACTGGCTCGGCCTGCCAGCCCTGAACCCTGACCAGGCCTGTACGTGCGTGACATGGTGGAGGAGGCCTTCCCTTCCTTCTTGTCCTCACGTCTTATCTCCGCCTCTTTCCAGACCCACATAGAGGATGGGAAAAGAATCAAGAAGGAAAATGAGAGATGAAAAACCAGAGGCTCCAGCCATACTTGGGGAAATGGAGGCAGCTGGGTAAGTGGTGCAGACTGAACCACGGGGAAGACAGGAGCCCGGGACGATGAAACGCTGAGGAGCCAAGGCACAGGCACCTGAGGCAGGAGGGGAGGCCAGTCAGGCAGCACCGTGCCGATGCAGGCCTGAGCTAAGGCCCAGATGATGAGCAAGCGCCCAGCAGCATTTCCTCTCCCCTCCCACAGAAGACAAGAGCTGCTTCTCCAGGGAGACTGAGGCAGGGAGGCCTAGCGAGATGCAGGCAGGGAAGGGGAAGGCCACTCCTGCAGGGGCGGCAGCCCCCTGCCCTCATCCACTTTGCATTCAGCCCCGATCCCGTCTGTAAAATGTCAGTGTGACAAAAATACGGTGATATAGTTAAGATGGAAGGATAGGGAGAAGGAATGTGTGGTGGTCAGGAAAACAACAGGGTTGGGGTGAAAGTTAACAGAGAAGTTCTAAAATTCAGAAAATTGTAAGTGAAACCATAGAGCTCATCTTTTACCCGGTGTGTCTGGAGAGGAAGGTTTACATGCTAGAATGTTTGGGGCTGACTCTATGATCCTTAATTGCTACAAAAATAAGTAAATAAAAGTCAGGCAATTGTTAAATGGTATAAGAAGGGAAACAGAGGGCCAGAGGGTTAGCTCAGTGGTTCCGGCGCCTGCCTTGCAAGCGCAAGGTCCTGAGTTCGATCCCCGGTAACCACATATAATGCTGGGCGTGGAGACTCACACCCACCAGCAATCAACACCGCATATCACAATGCCGGACATGGTGGCTCATGCCTGTAATCCCAGCACTCGGGAGGCAGAGACAGGAGGATTGCTGAGTTCGCGGCGGCTTGCCTGGGCACCATAGTGAGCTCAGGGCCAGCCTGAACTACAAAGCGAGACCCTGTCGCAAAAAAAAAAAAAAAAAAAGAAGGGAAACAGAATCAATATGCTTTCTAGCTGTGGAGGTATTTGCATAATCATGACAATATAAAATATGAATATATGACTAAATTGAGAGGAAATGTATGGTGGCTTAAAAAAATAGAATCTTGATCATAGGAAGTAAAAAAACTCATAAAAATTCAAAAATTATGAATAAACTGGGTATGATGGTTTGTCCCTATAATCCCAGTTACTCAGGAGGCTAAGGCGATCACAAATTCAAGGTCACCCTAGGCAGCTTTGTGAGACCCTGTCTCAAAACTGAATGAATTTAAAAGATTAGGTACGTGTGAGAAACAGGAGAAAGGACTATAACTAGGACATTAGGATCTAGTCTCCTGTGAGTCAACAGCACAAGGTGAAGTAATAATGAGGCAGAAATGAGGCTTAGAGAAGCTGAGCTTGGGCCTGATCCATGCTATTCTCCGGCTAGCAAAAGACCCCAGGCCCCAGCCTGCCACGTCTTTTATTCAGCACCTTTAGAGTAACAAAGACTCAGAGGGCAGGGCAGGCACCAGCAATGGTATACTCTGCCCTGAAGCATCACAGCATATGAGACCACCAGAGTCTTTGTTGTTACCAGAAGTGAAGCTGGGTTCAGACTAAAGTCCTAGGCGGCAGGAAGGACTGGTCAATTTCAATCTTCCAATTATTTCTCCCAAACAGGATGGTTCCCAACAGGTATGTAATTCAAAGCTACAGCACTTGCCCAGCATGCAAGGGCCTGGGTTTAATCTTCAGTAATGAAAAAAATCATAAATGCTAGTATAAACATGATGTGTAGAAATACCAAAGTTTAATAAAGACAGAAGAAAGAGCTAACAGTTTAAACTATTTCTTCTTCATACTGATGAGAAGAAATTGAGATTCAGAAGTTCTGTGGTAGAAGAGAACCATTCACCTTCCTAAAACACATGTAGTATCACTTGATTTTTTTTTTTTTTTTTGAGACAAGGTCTCGCTTTGTAGTTCAGGCTGGCTCTGAGCTCACTATGTAGCCCACCCAGGTAAGCCTGGATCTCAGCAATCCGCCTGTCTCTGCCTCCCGAGTGCTGGTATTACAGGTGTGAGCCACCATGCCCCGCACTGTGGTATGTGGTATTGATGGCTGGTGGGCATGAGTCTCCACGCCCAGCAATGTATGTGGTTTCTGGGGATCAAACCCAGGACCTTGCGCTTGGGAGGCAGGCGCCAGAACCTCTGAGCTAACCCTCCGGCCCATCACTTGATTTAAAAAAAAAAATCATACACTTATTCAATGGTTTCTCTGATATGAGAAACTCAAATTATAAATAAAGAGCAAAGTAAATCTAAATAATAGGAATTAAGAAGCTAGAGAAAGCTCAAATGGGAAGGTGTTCAAGAGATGGAAGAACAGGAAGAAAGGGGGAAGGAGAAGGACAGAGGAGGAAAACAGGAATGAAGATGGGTTGTGTGCACGCACTGACTCCACATGAGGAATGGAAATAGTATGTACTGAAAACAGGTACTAAGAAACTTTCTTTGACTGATCCAGAAAGAAAAACTATGTACATAGATTGCTTCAGTAAAAATAAATTACATTTTGAAAAGAGCTTTGTTGGACATTCTTAAGAATTAAGCATGTATGTGCATATGTGTGTTTGTGAATGTGTGCAGACGCACATGCACACGGGCGCTTTGTTGAGGGGGGATTAGATTAGATCGCTGCTCTGCTCCTCCTAATCACCAGCAGATGTGAGGACTTCTGCAGAGGTAGGGAGGGATTCCAGAGACCATACCACATGGCCAGCAAGCCTGGTAAGCTTCACTGGCTCCTCCCGCCTCCCCTCTCCATTCAAGGGTGAAGCGATCTGGGGTTAGGGTTCCATCCATTTGAACTCTGGAAAGCTGAACCAAGAGGTGCCTGTCCAGGTAGAACGCAGAGCTCAGAAAGTGCTTCGTGGAAAGGTATCAGCAAGGCTGAAAAGGCATGATGAAGCTTTTCACTGAGGGGGTGAAAGTCTAGCTGGCCTCGAAACACTACCAGAGGGGTCTCTCCCCTCCGACCTGCTCGGCTGGGCCAGCCCCACATGATTGGTTGTACGGATAATGACTGAACTGAGGTCACATGGTGCCCTGAGCAGATGTCTGTGGGCCAGGGAGCAGGAACAGAGTGAATGGAGAAGTCACTGGTCAAATGGGTGACAGTTCCCAGTAGCCTCAGAGAAAAAGCTAAGGATACACTAATTTTAGAAATGGATGGGAAATCTGGTATCTCGAAACAATTGAGGTTTTCTGAGCTCACACTGTTCTATTTCTTTTTTTTTTTTTTTTTTTTTTGAGATAGGGTCTTGCTTTGTAGTTCAGGCTGGCTCTGAGCTCACTATGTAGCCCAGGCAAGCTTCGAACTCAGCAATCCACCTGTCTCTGCCTCCCGAGTGCTGGGATGACAGGCGTGAGCCACCACGCCCGGCTTGTTCTACTATTTCAATGTTTCTCTTATCTCAGAAATTCTTCAAGCCCTGTTCTTTTCACAGTTCAAGTAAGTTCTGTCATCTTTTTAGGAGTTTAATCAGATAAGACTGGAAAGCTTCAGGAAACTACAGAGCAGACACCATTGCTTTGCTATTGAGGATACACCATGTACACACAGGATCATGCCCCAAACACCAGAATGCAGGAAGCCCACCATCCTGCCATATTGGAGGTTTAGGTAAAGTGGGACATTTCCTCCTGCAAGCTTTCCTGCCTCCCTGCACAAGCTCCAGGAGCTGTGGCTGCTTAGCTTCCCAAGCAACTTAAAGAAAACTGCAGCCAAGTCTCTTAGAGAACTTGTTGGACACAGTGTGACCCTCCAACTGCAGGAAGCAGCCTATCCCAGGGCAAGCTGGT
>PVIC010007536.1:0-50714 GCA_004025085.1 Thryonomys swinderianus | reverse complement strand
CGCCTGCCTCGCAAGCGTAAGGACCTGAGTTCGATCCCCGGTTACCACATATAATGCTGGGCGTGGTGGCTCACGCCTGTAATCCCAGCACTCGGGAGGCAGAGACAGGAGGATTGCTGAGTTCGCGGCGGCTTGCTTGGGCGCCATAGTGAGCTCAGGGCCAGCCTGAACTACAAAGCGAGACCCTGTCTCCAAAAAGAAAAAAAAAAAAAAAAAACAAACAAAAAAGTGTACGTGAGCAGAGATTCCGGAGCCCAGATGACTGGAAGGGCCCTAGGGTCATCACAAAGTGCCCCTGTGCCACTTCTCCTTTATTTCACACATGTAAAACCAAGGCCAAGCGATAGTCAAAGTCTCATCCGCAGACCCCGAGAATTGGGACCACAACCGGGCTAGCCAGTACCTCTCGGCTGCTTCCAATCCCCCCTCCTCTGGAGCCAGGGTCAGTGACAGCCTCGCCGGGCCTGGGAGTCAGGGCTGGGCTGGCGACGGGGGCGGGAAGAGGGAAGCCACCCGCCCCAGTGGAGCACAGAGGGGAGCGAGCTTCGTGCCATCTGGTGGAGCTGGATTTTGAAAGATAAATAGGAGTTTTCTTGACACACAAAGGAAAAAAGGGAGCTCCAAGTGGCGAGAACAACATTGGAAAGGCTCAACGTGTGATAAAAAAACCTACCGCAGCTTGGCATTGCCAGGATGTAAGGTGTGAGAAGGAAGCAGCGAGAGACAGAGCGGGAGAGGCGGTGCCCTGCTCCTGATGCTGAGGCCGGAATGGGGGGCTTCGGGCAACTGCGGCAAGCTATTTTCAGGCGGGTGTTTCGGTCTCTCCAGCGCAGGGAGGGAGGTGCTGCGCTGAGTCCGCCCTAGTGACGCCCTGTGACTGACGCTCACCACGCCAGCCCGCGGTGGTCTCCCCTGTCCCTCTGCCCAACCCCTCCCCCACCGGCTGCTCTTTTCCGGGCCAGGAATAGAACGTCACATCTGACATCCTCAGCGGTGTTTAAATTTAATGGGCCTTCCTGCTTTGCTCCTCCTCAGCACCTGGGCTGGGCGCTCTGCAGCAGCCCCGGGGGCTGCGGGTGAATAATTCAGGGAGACTTGAGTGATTGAAGTGTGGCAGGGCTGCCTCACTGTGCCACCAGCGGGAAGAGGGCCCAAGAGGGCTGTCCCTGGTGCTCAGGCCCTGTTCAAGTGGGCTGCGCCTTACAGCCTTTCAGAAGAGCTCAGGGAACCCCAGTTTGCCACTCCCTGTGGACACTTGCTGCTTAGGCCTCAGGGCTGTGGAAGTTGTGAGGGGCTGAGGGCACCAGGGAGGAGGCGCCTCTCCCAGTGGGCGGCGTTGAGGTTACTGAGGGGCTGAGAGGGCCAGGCCAGAGCCCCCCTTCAGTCCCTGGTGCTGAGGCTCCTAGGCGGTGGGAGTCCTGAGCACCCCAGGTCTCCACTGCACCAGGGGGGCCCTGGGCCCCTCCCTCTTCCACCCCACCTCACCCAGCAAGCATAGTGCTTCTACTTTCTGGCCTTAGTCTCTTTCCAGCACTTTTGTCCATCAATTCATTCATTCATTCATCCAACAAATGTTTATTGAACACGTACTATGTGCTGACCCCAGAGGACACAGCAGTGAGTGAACCAGACTCGTCCTTAAATTCTCAGAGCCTAAATTCCACGGTGTGCCTGCTCCCTGGAGGAGAAAAGGAGGAAAGCAGGAGGGAGCGCGGCTTCAACCTCTTCTCTCTGACTGGTCAGTGACCTCCACAAGTCACTCTGCCCGCTAAACCCTGGTTTCCCCAACCAAGCACCGGAAGACGATCTCAGGGCGCTGAGTTATTGCTATTCTTTTTTTTTTTTTTTTTTGAGACAGGGTCTCGCTTTGTAGTTCAGGCTGGCCCTGGGCTCACTATGTAGCCCAGGCAAGCCTCGAACTCAGCAATCCTCCTGTCTCTGCCTCCCGAGTGCTGGGATGACAGGCGTGAGCCACCACGCCCGGCGAGTTATTGCTATTCTTGTTAATTACATCAACAACTTATCCGAAGAGTCCTTCATTTAATCTCCACTCCAGCCTCCGAGGTAGCCACCTGCAGCTCCGTCCGTGAAGAGGTGAAGCCATCTGCCCAGGTGACACAGCCGATAAGTGGCAGTGACGGGATTTGAACCGAGGTAAACTGGCTCCCAGTCCAGGAGGATTAACTTGAGGCTGTGTTAAGGGCACAGCGGGCGCTCAGCGCGGGTTCCCTAGTGTCTCCGACTCAGCCCCTCTCACTAGGCCGCGGCGGGAGGCTCCCGCGCCCACCCCCCTGTGCTCCCCACGCCCACCCCCCTGTGCTCCCCACGCCCACCCCCCTGTGCTCCCCACGCCCCCTCGAGGCCGGCTGTCGCCTCCTCCCCAGGGAGCCTCCTTCCCGCGGGCCTGCCCGGAAGCCCCGCTCCGCAAAGTCAAAGGCGTGGAGCGCAGTGGGCCCTCTGGGGGGCCCTCCCGGGAGCCGCTGGGGGGCGCCCCGAAGGCTCCCCCGCCCCTCGCCCGCGGGCTGGCGGCCCGTCCCCGCGCTGACATTTCTTTGGTTGTTCATGTCACGGCCCTTCAGTCTGCGCAGTTTTACAAATGTGCTGGCGAGATGAAAGGCGCCCGCAACAGCGACTGGAGAGCAAGTTCGGAAAAGCTTTTAACTTCCAGCTCCCACGGACAGAACAGGAGGGGGTGAGCGAGCAGCGGGGGGGGGGGGGGGGGGGGGGGGGGGGGGGGGGGGGGGGGGGGGGGGGGGGGGGGGGGGGAGAGGAGGGGAGGGAGGCGGAGGGGCGGAAGGAAGAGCGGAGGTGAAGGCAGAAATGGCGAAAGGTGGGAGAGGGCGATGGGCGATCGGGAGGGACGGAGGGAGGCGCCTGGACGGCAGGGTCTGGGCTGGGAGTGGACAGAGACAGAGACACGCGGGGAGGGGACAGACGGAGGCAGGACGGGCAGAGGAGGAAGCGGACGGGGGCGGGGGACAGAGGCCGGAGACACCTGGAGAGGAGGACGGAGGAATGGTGGGAGGAAGCGAGCCAGGAGACGCACTTGGAGCCGCAGACGCTGCTGGAGGGCAGGAGACGGCAGACAGACGGACAGTGTGCAAGAAAGCCACAGGGGAGAGAACAAGGTGACAGAGACGGCGCTGCAGGTGGAGGGGGACCGGAGAAGTGAGGACCCGCGGGATCTGGCCGCCACGTGAGCCAGATAGGAAAGTGAGCCCCAGGAAGAACGGCAGAGCGAGGGCAGTTTCCAGTGCGCACGCGCGCGCGCACACACACACACACACACACACACACACCCTTCATTGACACCTGCTCACACCTGCTGGCACCCAGAGCAGACCTGCTGTTCAGGCTCTCGGCTTGGAGCCGCCTTCTCACCTCGGGCTGATCCTGTCCTTCAGGAGACACTTGTAATGTGTGGACACGGGGCAAACCGTCACATGCTGCAGGCATGTCCTGGGTAGACGCTAGGGATGCCATTAAATACCGTCCAGGGTGCAGGACAGCCCCCACTTTATCTGGCACAAAATAGGGTAGCGATGGAGGAAGCCCGGGCTAGTGAGCTTATGGCCCAAGATAACCACCCCAAGGGGCGGGCAGACACACTGTACCAAGACCCTGCTGACTGGCCCGAGGGAGGTAGAAGGAGAGACTTCACAAGCCCCTCCTCCACGAATGGGTCCCCAACTGTGTCTCTCCCTCCGAGTCCTTCTTCACCCTGCCCCAAGCTCTGGAAGAGTCATGCACCCCATATACACCCGCTGTGCTAAGATACAAAAACACACCGGCTCAGACCTCAAGCAAAGCCCCCTGGAAGCAGCAGGCGGGGGCCTCGCACAGATGGAACAGTGCACCTAAATCAGTGTGCGCAGTCTCACCCCTGCCTGCCTGGGTTAAATCCCAGCTCTCCTACACAGCTAACTCTACGACCTTAGGCAAGTTTCATAGTTCCTCTGTGCCCTCAGTTTACCCAGCTACAATTTATACATTGATCGCTATGAGAATCAAGTGAAATAATCAATGTAAAACATTTAACCCAGGGCTTGACATACGGCACAGGCTTGCCAAACGCTAACCATTGTTTTAATCATTTCATTTTGCCCTCGTATCAATATGAGGCAAGGTGATCCGCGGAATGTGTCATGGCTCACCCAGGGCAGAGCTTCCCCCAAGCCTGTCTCTGCCCCAGCGTGGGCTCTGCTCAGTTCTTCCTGCCTCACCCACTTCGTGCTGCCCCAAGGGCACCAGCCGAGGCTCTCGAAGACTCTGCAGAGTACAGGGCAGGCCGCTTCAGCCTGATCTCCTCGTGGGCCTCTTCTCGATATTTCAACATTTCGTGCCTCAGCGTCCTCATTTGTAACTTAGGGCTTTTATTTGTATCTGAATTTTGTGAGGATTTAAAAGCAAAGTGCACACAGTGTGTTCTCAGAGCAGTGCCTGGCACAGGGGGCCCTCAGAGGTTTGCTGAGGGAAGGAAAGATCAGAGACAGTAGTGGAAATGAGCCTGCAAAAGACAGGTGAGACACTGGGGGAGGAAGAACTGGGAATTCTCACCAAAGAATCTCTATTCTCTGGAGGGAAGAGAGATCAGACCAAAAAGGTGCCCGTTTATTGAGCGTCTGCTGTATGCGTGCAGATATGAGGGCAATAGTGTCCCAACCCAACCAACCTGTGAACGGTTCAGGAGGTCTGACTCCGGGGATGACAGCACACGCGAGGGCCTGGAGGGAGAAGCAGAGAGCGCGTGGAGCTGGAGAAATAGCAAAGTGAGTCAGAAAGGGAGAGGACAGGGAGGGGAGAGATGCATCTGGAAGGGCTGGCCGCTGGTCTGAAAGCATAAAAAAAAACGGAAGCTAAGAATAGAGAGGAGAGGGAGGAGAGAGACCCGGAGAAGGGGGGGGGGTACAAAGGCAAGCCTGAGAGAGATCAATGCAGGGAAAAAACGGGGAGGACTTGGGGGAGGGAACAGGCAGGCACGATGGAGAATAAATCTCAAAATAAATAAGAGAGTGATGGGGTTTAGCAGGAGGGGCTGGAGGAGCAGCCAGTCTGGAAGAATTTGAGGAGAAGGAGCGAGGTGCGGGGTGGAGATGGCAGTTAGGCAAGGAGGCATGTGGGAAGCAGGCTGGGGTGAGGCACAGCGTGGTCCCTGAGGACCCTGCCACCTCTTTGCCGTGAATTCCAACAGCTAACTGCATATGGTGATGTGTCTGGCCAGTGGCAGCATGAGGAGGACGGAGGTGCACAGCTGACCTGTCTCCTGTTAACCTTCACCCACCTATCTGGCGGTCACAGGAGAGGAAGGGCTCCAGGGGGACCCTGAAACCCAAGACAAAGGTCCTATCTCCCATCAGCAGCCGCACACCAATGACAGCTGAGGTAAAAGCTTCATCTCAGAACACTGTAGGGAAAGCCACATAACGGAGCAAGAAACCGGGCCAGGCAGGAAAGACTTCTGGCAGCCGGAATGGAAAATCCGGGCTGCAAAGTGCTTCTGGGCGGCAGGAAGATTTTATGGGGAGACTCTGACTAAGGTAGCACTGGGTTTAGGACGAGGCGGTCTCGTCTTGCCTTGCCTGCTTACTTTGTGGCAGGGACGTCCACTGCACCCCTCCCGGGGAGGAAGAGCCCACGTGTTCTCTCCCCGGACACCTGGCCTCCATCCGCCTGGAGACACTGGCCCAGGACACCTGTCACCGTCCACGTCCATGCACAGATTGCTTCTGAAACCAGCCAGCCTGCATGTGAGGGGCCTTTCTGGGCAATCAGCCAGCGGTGGCCACTTGAGAAGCCTGCCCCCCACCTTTACCTGCACCCCCCCCTTAGGAGCCGGGCTCCCGTAGTAGTGGGGGGTCACGAGGAAGCCTAACGCAATAAAGTCTAGTGAGGAATAGATCTGGTCTCAGACCGGTGGCTGCGGGGGAGCCGAGGCGCCAGGCTGCCAGGGAGACGGTCTCCCTCCTGGGGGCGCTCCCTTCGCGCGGATCCGGGGCTGGAGGAGCGAGAGGCACGGCCACGGGGTGGGGGGGCGGTCCTGGGACTGGGCAGCCCGAGGCAGGGGCCGGCCCCTCCCGGGCGGGGAGGGTGCGATCGGGTCGGGGGCCGGGCTTCCGATGGGGGTCGGCTCTCGACTGTGGGGTTCGCGCCGGGGGCCGCCTGCGGCTCGGCTCGGCGCGGCGCGGCGCGGCACTCCTGCCCGGCGGGCGCTGCATTCTCCGAGTCTCCACCAGAGGCTGCGGGAGGAAGGAAGGGACCCGTCCCTCGCACACTCCCCCAGCCAGACACGCACACTCCCTCGCTCCCGCTCGCTCACTCCCTCGCTCTCCCGCTCACACACACACGCGCGCACACGCCGCCGCGGCTCCCCCTCTCGCGCCCGCTCTCCCTCCGGCTCCTCCGGGCGGCCGCCGGGCTCCGGACTCGCCCGCCCGCCCGCGCCGGGCTCCCGCCCCACGCAGCGTCCCGAGGCGGCAGCACCGGGGAGCCCGGGCCGCTCCCCGAGGTAAGAGCGCGGGGCGCTGCGGGAGGGGCGGCCGGGTCGCCCGCGAGGGGAGGCTGCCGGCCCGAGGGAGCCGGGTCCGGGAGCGGCCGGCGGCGGCGCGGGGGGCGAGCCGGCCGCCGCAGGGGGAGCCCGGCGCCGCGCCGCCCCTGGCGCCCCCTCCCCTCGGCGGGGCGGGCGGGGAGGGAGTTTCCCACGTCCAAACTTTCCCCGGCGCGGAGCCGAGCCGCCTCTCGGCCCGAAGCCCCGGGCCCCGCCCGCCCCCACCCTCGCCCGGCGCGGCGCGCAGCCTCGGGGACCCCCGCAGGCGGGGGGTTTCGGCGCCGGCTGAGCCCGCGCTCGGAAGGGGCCGGGGACGTGGGCTCGCCTTACCGCGGGGCCGGGACCCAGGCGTTCCGGGTCCCCCGCCCCGCGCTACCGGGTTGGGCTCCCGGCCCCTCCCAGAGGCGGGGTCCGGGGCCGGGAGCTACTGCACGGCGCGAGCGTGGCGCGGGTGTGTGTGTGTGTGTTTGTGTGTGTGTGTGGGTGTGTGTGCGCGTGTGCGCGCGCGAGGTCGTGCCGCGTCTGGGGCCACCCAGAGGCTGACTCCAGCCGCCCGCCACGCACGGCTGCGGTCCCCTCCGGGTGCTGGGAACCCGCACGGCAGCCCTGCGGCCCCACCGGCAGGATCTGCGCCTCGGCCGTCGGGCGGACGGGTGTCGAGTGGGGCCCCGCCGCGCTCTTCCTCGGGACCTGGCCCCCGGGGCTCTGTTCCCTCCACGGGAGCGGCTCGGGGCCCCAGGCCTCGCGTCCGAAGGGCGCGCCCCTGGGACTGACCCTCGGGGAGGGCGCTTGAGGGGGCGCCGTGGGCTGTAGCGCGCGGGTGCGAGCGGCCCTCGGTAAGCGCATTTCGGACCCGACTGGCTCCCCTGAACCCGGCCTGTCCACTCTTCGGAAAGCCTCGGGCCCTGTCCCAGCTGCACGCGGGCGAGGGAGAGTAGGGAGGGCTGCAGCCAGAGGCTCCCAGCCGGCGTCCCCGGTGTCCCCGAGCCGCAGGGGCCCCCTCTGGCGGTGGGCAGAGAAACCGTCGCCTGAAGCCTCCCACAGGCTTTTCACAGGCGCCCGGGGAGCCCTTGAGCCTTTTCTGCCACCCTTGCGGGGTCACCAAAGATGCGCGCCGGAGTTTGCTTTAGGTGAGGCTGAGTCTGGCACTCTCTGAGTCCTGCGGAGGGGAGGTTTTAGGCTGCCCCAGCTCTTTGATGGTCCTGCCAAGAGCAGGGTGCTGGATCTCCTCCTCTTCCTCTCCTGCTGGCCGGTACCGCTGACTTCGAACCCCAAATCTCCTTCCCACCATCACGGCCCTCTTCCCTCAATGCCACCCCGTAAGTGCTCATCAGTGTCCCCCTGTCCCCCTTCATTACTGCTACCCTGCAGTCCCTTTTGGAATCCGACCTGTGCACCATCTTGCCATCATCTGGTCTTTGCCCACTTGCAACCGTTTCCTTGTCTATCTTCCATCCTGCCTGCCTCAGTTTCCCTCAGGCACTCACCTACCCCTTTACCCCTGGTCCCAGCCACTTCCACGCTCCACTCCATCCTGTTCCTGTGCTCTGCTCGGCTACTGGGATGCTCCTCCTGCAGTCCTCCAGGGAAGGACGGCCCCTGTCCACGGTGGAGCACCAGTCCCCGGCGGGCAGTGCCTCTGGGACCCTGCCCTGTGCCGTCATGGCGAGTGCTGTGCAAAGCCAGCAGGGTCTGTCTCGGCTCAGGCTCCCTGCCCCTCCTGGGTGGCCCAGCCTGCTGGTTCTGGAGATGAGAACCACGTTCCCTGTTCCTGACGACACCTTGGGGACCCCTGGGCTGCTTTCCTTCTCATTGGAAAATGCTGGAAACAGGCTGAGGTCACACTGCAGGCTCTGTGCAGAGCGGGAACTCGGCCTCATCGGCTCCCTTAAGACTCTGGGCTGGGGGAGGGGTGCGTGGGCAGAGTGAGAAGACACCTGTGCAAATGCGAAGGAAGTGTTTAAGTTAGGGCTCGAGGCTCCCGGCGGACAGTAGTTAATGCTGCTGGCAGAAACCTAAATAACTGACACAGAGGACAGAGCATGTCCCTTAAAAGTATGTGCTGTGACCAGGCAAGTCACAGCGTCACAGCCTTTCTGCAAAGTGTGTGTGTGTGTGTGTGTGTGTGTGTGCGTGGTGTTTCTGGCATGGTCTGTGATAGCTGTTTCTTTTCTTTTCTTTTTCTCTTCCTTTTTGCAGTACCGGAGACCGAACTCCGGCTCTTGGGCATCCAAGTTTGGCACGGTACCACTTGAGCTAAATCCCCAGGCCTGTGATAGCTGTTTCTGAAGGCCGCCTTCCCACATCCCTACCCTAAGCTTCAGCTCTCCGGGGCATCGCAGGAACATGGCCACCTGAACCCCCTGAGAGACCTGGCAGAAGCCAGGGCAGGGCCCCAAGAGGGCTGGCTCCTCGGAGTTAGCAAAGTTTGGAGCAGCAGCCAGTTCGCCTACCACACGGGTGAGAGGAGCCAGCCAATTAAATTTCCACTCTTCCCTGGTTTTTCCCCCTTTTTCTTCCATCAGGAAGCTCCATTCGGAAATGCAGCCTCAGGTATTCTGAGAGAGAGAGAAAGAGAGAGAGAGAGGGAGAGAGAGAGGGAACAGTCCCTGTTTATATAACTCGGGCAGCAGCTCCTGGCCTGGGCGGGCGAGAGTGGAGGATGGAGAGGCAGCTCTGGGAGAGGAAGGTCCCACGGAGGATGAGGGCTGCAGGCTCCCCTTCCGTCGTTCCCCAGGCCTGAGCCAGGGAGGGTACCAGGGCTCAGGGGCAAGGCGAGGAACCCACTGCTATTAGGTTGAGAGGAAAGCCAGCCGCAGTCCTGGCTGGGGAAAAGCCCTCTGTCCCCCGCTAGCATGGGCACATCCTCTTTAGGGCACCCTCAAGGTGGAACGAGCTCTTGACCAGGGGCCTCCACTTTCTAGAGCCTTGGGGTTTGATTCTGATCACTCTAGAGGCAGCCAAGGGTTTTTTATTTCTCCACCATCAGAACAGGTCTGACCTCCACATTTTCATCAGGGCACTGGACAGGATAAGACTACCTTTTCTAACATGGAGGAAGCAAGGATTACTATAAAAATTAAATCTAAACTAAAAAGGCTAAATCTCTGGCATTTTTTCATTAAAGAGGATGCCGTGTGGTTACCGGGGTTCAGGAGTCCAGGATAAGGAGGCTGAAGATGTGGTTGTTACGTACAGTTGTGCAGGTTGTTAACTGTTCAAGGGCACTCAGAACAAGAGGAGGGTAGGGTCTGACATCTATTTTAAGCTCCCCTCAACAAGTCAGGTGCTCTAGGAAGGGGCGTCTTTTCTAATTTGCAACCAGTCTACATACACTCACTACTCATGGGGCCGTGGAGCTGCCTGCTCCCCAAAGAACATGGCTTGATTACCGGGACGCGTGGGGTGTGCACCCTGCCGGCTCTCAGCCCAGTTCCCTGATGGTGGCCACGTACCTTTCTGGAGTCTACAAGGCAGGATCTAAACCAGGAGGTGCTGGAGACCGAGGCAGTCCACCCTTCCCCCTCCACAGATCCTCTCCGCGCCTCATCTTCAGGCTCCTGCTCTCTTGCTCTCTCATGACCCATGAGCCTTGAGCCACCCACTAGCCGCCAGCTCTTTCCTCTGTAGAATGTAAAATAGCTGATTAAGAAGAGCACAGGCGTTAGGCCAGACGGGCCCTACGTGACTGTGGCCAAGTCACTTCACCTCTCTGAACCTCAGTTTCTTCCTCTGTGAAATGGAGGTGAAAGTAATACCTATCTCACTGGCTGGGTGAAGATTAAATACCTCTGTGTGTGGTGCATGGCAGTGCCAGGCATGCAGAGCGTGCCACAATATCCCTTGGTTTGTAACTCAGAATTCCTGGGGCCAGTAGGACGGTTCCTCCGTGTTTTGCACATGACCGCGACCACCTGGGGAGTGGAGCCCGAAGTGCCAGGATCTGTCCCTGACTTCAGGGTCCTCTGTGTGATGGCCTTTGCCTCAAGGGAAGCGGAAACTGGCCAGTCATGTGGCCAAGGGCACAGAGACATGCCCTCAACACGCAGATACGTTTTTTTCTGGTCCCCCAGCCCTGTCCCCTGATCCCTGCTGCCCCTCAGACCTCACCAGCTTCTCCCTAAACAGGGATGGCAGCCTCCCTGAGGGCCTTCCAGCCTCCAGTCCCTCCCACCACACTCCTTGCCGCAGCCGGAGTGATCTTTCTCAAACGCAGGTGGGATCATGTCACTTGCTTGATTAAAGCCCTTCCATGGCTCCCCATCGCCTACTGAATTAAGTCCAGACTCTGCACAGTGACATTCAAGGTCCTTGTAATCCGTCTGCGTCCTCCTTTATCTCCCACGGTGCCTCCAACCCGACACTCCCGCCCGCGGCCACACCTGCCCTCCTACCTGAACGTCCCATCCCGAAGATCTCCAGAAGATTTGTGACCCAAATCCAAATCGCGCCTCTTCCTTGCAGCGACCTCTCTGCCTGGCTGTCTGGCCACGCGTCCATTCTGTATCTGCTTTAAAACGCGTGCTTGTGTATGTGGGTTGTGGGCTTCCTGGGGGCTAAGTGTGGTGCTGAGTGACGGAGATGCTGTGGAGAGCAAGCCAGGTGGTCGAGGGCAGGAGACAATTAGCAGTTCTCACGCCCAGAGCAAGAGCTGATGGGGGCACAGCAGGACTTTCCAGGAGGAGAGATGGTGAGCAGAGACCTGCACGTTAAGCAGCAGCTGTCTAAGGGATGAGGAAGAAGGGTGGGGAGCAGAAAAGCAGGCCCAGTGGGGAGGGGCCGGGAGAACGGTGGAGAAACTGAAGCTCAGTTGGCTGAAATGGCGGACAAGGGTTGGGCGAAGGAGCAGGGATCACGGGAAACAAGGCCCGGTAGTTCTGCAAAGCGCCAAGTGGAGCTTGGACCAAACACTCGACCAGCAGGGAACCCTAAAGGGTTTCAGCAGGGGGTGGCATGGTGGCCTTTGCCGATAGAAGCCTGTCCTGGAGCGGGGTGGAGGCTGGGTTGGAGCAAACCATCTGAGGGTAGGTCATGCCAGGCCTGCAGATGGGCGCAGGACCAAGGGGGCTGGAGGACTGCAGAGGGTAGGAGCAGCAAGAGTCCCTGTTTCTGACTCAGGAGGTGCCTGGGATGTGGAGATGGTGAATTGAGAGGGGACAGGCTTTCAAGAGAGGTAGAGGCCAGAGAGGACAGGTTATGTGAGACGCCAGTGACATGCCCAGTGCGTGGTTGTACCAAAAACGTCTGGGCCGACCCTGAGCATTCTGCGCTGGAGGTAACTGCTGATGCCAGGAGGACGGAGGCGCGCACCATTCAGAATAAGTCTGTGGAATGGAAAGAGCGGACTCTCAGACCTCAGCCTGGTATCCCCGTCGCTGCCTTGACCCTCCAGAGCTGGTGGCTTAGATTCTTTCACTGGTTCCCTTGTGTCACATACTGCACAGCGGCCCGGTCCTTCTCACACGGGGCAGCTTTGCACTCTGGGGACCCTTGGGTGTGTCTGGAGATTATTTTGATTGTTATAGCTGGACAGAAGGCAGCTACTGGCATCTAGTGGGTAGAGGCTAGGGCTGCTGGGAAACACCCTGCAGCACACAAGACAGCCCCCTTTCTTCCCCGGACAAAGAATTCTGCAGCCCCTGATGCTGTCAGTGCAGAGGTACCTCAGAACCTGGCATGAGGTCAGGAGGCAGGACCAAACCTTCTTTCTTGCTTCCCCAGGGTCAAGCCTGGCCGAAGGCACAGCGCCAACAGCACCCACTCCCTGCCTGCCTGCTCACCTGCTCCCCTGCTCCCCTCCGGGCTCAGCCACTAACCCAAGCAGGGCCAGTGGAGGAGGAAAGAAAGGCCCTTGGGAGAAGCCTTAAGGAGACCAAAGGCCCAGGACATGCTGCCCTGCATGTAGCTTACCAGCCTCTTTCTTCCTCTGTCATGTTAACTTCTGTCATTTATCACCCAAGTAAATAGATGTTATTTAAAAAAAAAAAAAAAAAGCAGGCAAGGGGCTGGAGATTTAGCTCAGTGGTTCCAGCACCTGCCTAGCAAGGGCAAGGTCCCTGGTTCAATCCCCAGTAACTGCATACAACAACACCAGGCTTGGGACTCATGCCTACCAGTAATCGGCACCACACCCCACAATTCCAGGCATGGTGGCTCATGCCTGTCATCCCAGCACTCGGGAGGCAGAGGCAGGAGGATTGCTGAATCCAAGGCTTGCCTGGACTACATAGTGAGCTCAGGGCCAGCCTGAACTACAAAACAAGACCTGTCTCAATAAAATAAAGTAAAATAATAAAATAAAATAAAACAGGCAAGTTACAGATAAACAAAACAAGAAACATGATAACCTGCTGACTAAGAGCACAGGCTCTGGAGTCCGATGGAGCCGAGTCTCAATCCTGGCTTTGCCACTAACCAGCTGCGAGAGCCTCTGCGTCCTCATCTAAGAAATGGCTTTCCTCAAACCTGCCTCGCAGGGCATGGAGAAGAGCGAATGAGGTGCCGTAGACAAAGGGCTGAGCGCAGTGCTGCACCAGTGGGAAGTATTCATTACAGGGTGATCATCCGCATGCACATGTGCAAATTTATACACGCAGACACATGCGTGCGGGTTCTCACATATGACAGCATTTTTCATTAGCCACAGTCCCCCACCCCTTGGCTACCGTTTCGATGCCTACTCTTGTTGACATAGATAGATTTAAAAAAAACAGAAATGGCATCTTGCTTTATACATCTGCCTCTGTAACCTGCTTTTCCCACTCTATAATATATGGTGAATGTCTTGCCATTTCGATAAATATACATCTACATCATCATTTTTTAAGAGCTACGCAGTTCGCCATTGTGTGGCTGGTCCATAATTCATTTAACCAGCCCCCGCGCTCGGACATTTGGGTAGTTTCCAACCCTTCGCTCTTACAAACAATTCTGCGATGAACATCCTTGTACACACATCTTTGCGCTCTTGTCCAGTGATTTCCTCCGGGACCAGTCGGACGTTTTTGGCAGGAGACATGTAGTCCTGACCAGATTCTTCAAGCAGAAGCCCTTGCGCCCAGCAAGGAGGGGTCTGGTGGTCTGGGAAGGAAGAGGGTGCCGCATAGCAGGGGGCTGCTTGGCTCCTGGGAGGCAGGTCCTGATCTTAGAACGGTGTGGCCACTCGGAGTGCGACGGGAGAAGGCCTTGCCCATCCTTGTCACAGTGGTGCTTGCAAAATACGAGCCGGGGTGGGGAGGTGGACGGTGTGTGTGACAGGCAGAATGACAGACAGGCAGATGGGGACACGAGGTGCATGGGCCCGGACAGGCTGATGGATGGGTAGCAGAGGCAGGCGGATCCAGGTCAGCAGGCAGACAAGATGATGGACGGGTGACGAGCCGGGCGGATTCAGGTGGCCAGACATAGGACGGTGGCTTCACGGTGGGGCCCATAGGGACCAAGGGCTGAAATTGTGTATTTGGGGACCACAGAGGGCTCCTGGGAGCTGCAGTCAGGCCCCAAGGCCAAGAGGCTTCCAGGCTTATGTCTTTTGTGACCCAAGTAGCTGCACTTAGGTGTGTGCAGTCTGGAGCTGAAAAGGCCTTAGGGACTGGCTGTCCCTGTTCGTCTTGTAGATGGAGAACTGAGGCTGGGGGAAGGTGGGAACTTGCCCAGCAGCCCACAGAGGCTCGGAGCACAGTCTGAGCCGTTTGTTTCCAATCCTGCACAAGAACGCTAACTGGGGTTGGGAAGAGCACAGGCAGGCAGAGGGGGCCGCGGCCTAGCAGCAGGGTGGGGCGGTGAGTGGTGTCATGACTCCTGTCTGTCCACCCTTCTCCCAAGATGCTTTGAGAGCACCGGAGAAGGTGCTGGGCTTCCCCCAAGCTTGGCGCTGCTATGGAGCAGCCTCACATAGGCCACCTAGCACCCTGCCTCAGTTTCCTTATCTGTACCTCAATCCAAAAGTTTGTTGAGAGGATTAAATGAATTAAAGGTGTGCTGCTGGCAGGGCTTTGGGGTGAACTTGAAGGGAAGAGAGAGGAAGGTGGGCACAGGGGCAGCTGGGATATTCCAGCCAGCGGGTGGGGAGGGGGCAGAACAGGGGCCAGAGGGTAAGTGCCAAGGAGATAGATCAGTAGGGCTCAGAGCTGCCTGGTTGTGGGAGATGCTGTAGAGGGAGAAACATGGCCGCAAGGTCTCCATTCACCAGCCAACGAAGGGGAGTCTGTACTTGGGAAAGTCTGTACTGGATTCAGCCTTCCAGCCTCTCCATCTAACCAGCCAGACATCTATGTTTCCAAGCTGTCAGCCTCCTGCCTACCCACCTCCAATGAACACCCACTTGCCCACAGTATACCCTGCCACCTCCTCCCACCCATCCATCCACGCATCACCCCATCCGTCCGTCCTCCCACCTGTCACTCACCTACACATGCGCCACCACCTCTTTCTTCAGCTTATGCCTGCGTGTCCCTTCTCTTTCCTTCATCCACAGATCTACCATCTTATCCATCCATCTAGACACATTTCTTGTGAGCCTACTATGTGCAGGCTGAGGTGAAATCTTGTCACAAGCATTTGAAGATGCCTGATAATAAAGACAGAGTCAGAAAAGACAATGATAGCCAGGGACAGTGGCACCTGCCTGTAATTCTAGCATGCTGGGGGGCTGAGGCAAGGAGATCTCAAGTTTGAGCCCAATGTAGGCAACTTAGTGACTTCATAAGACCCTGTCTCAAAATTTAAAATTTAAAAATTTAAAATCTAAAAATTCAGTGTGAAGGTCCTGGGTTCAACCCCCAGTACCCACACACATACACACACATACTCACACACACCCCAGGGGGCAGAATTATTTTACCTAGAGAGATCTGAGAGTGACTTTATGTCCCCTCAGAGCTACAAATTATGTACCGATCGGGGTGACTTGTAGATTAGCTGCATTCTAGGACGCTTGACCACTAACATCACACTGTTTTACCCCCTTACACTTGTTTTATCCTGTATCCTGTGTGTGCGCCTGTGCACTCATCAGCACAGTCCCAGGTGGTCCCTTCCTCACCCTGCACCCTCTCTTCTCCGCCATCAGGATCCTCCTGGGTCGGTGAGACACAGTAGGGGTGCTGTGGATGCTTTGATCACGTGGCTCAGTGGCCTGTCTGTGGTTGGTGGAAGAGGGAAGATTGCAGCTAGAGGGCCAGAGGTGAGCAGTGTGTGTAGAGAACTTCCTTGCTGACTACTGCGCAGTCTGAAGCACTCACCTGGTAGTATGTTTGGGCCGTGTGGGGGGGTGCCAGAATCTTCGGGGGTAACTTGGGCCTTTGCGTAGGGCTCAGAGAGGCCTCCAGCCTGGCTTTGAACCAAGGTGTCGGGGTGAGTGGAGGGGCATAGTCCAAAGTGAAGGGACGTTCAGGGGGAGGGGCTGTGGGGACCATGGAGCCCAGCCTGAGGCGAGGAGGGCTGGGCCAGACAGAGCCCTGGTCTCAAAACACCCTCCCTTTCCTCACGCTGCTCCCCTCCCGGGCCCACAGTTTTCCCCAAGTCCCTGTCCTCTTCCACAGCCCATCCCACCCCTGAGCCTCTTTCCTGCTGTTAAGCCCAGGTTCTGTCTTCTGAGCTCCGCTTTCTCCTCCAGAACCCCCTTCTCCTCCCAAGTCCCAGGCCTCCAAGTCCCGTAGACCCTGGCAGCGTCCGGAGTGTCTCCCACAGCCCCTTTGGAGGCTCTGTCTTCTCCTGTGGAGGCTCTGTCTTCCCCCCGCACAGACCCCATCCCCAGAGGGCCCCACAGAGCCTGCATCCTCTTTATGAAAAGCCCTAACTCCCCTGCAGCCCCAGATTCCACAGAGCCCTGAAACTGCTGGGCCCAGGCCTCATGCCCTCCCTGGGTCCCAGCCTTCTGGCTCATTGTGCCTTCCAGAGCCTGTTTGTAGCAGGGAACCTCTGTCCCATTCATCTTCATCTCCTCCTCTGCCTACTCCTCACTGGCTCCTTGCTCAGCCCTGGCGCCTCTGGGCACCCTGGTGCCCCCCAACCAGCCCTCGCTGTCCCTCAGACACTGTCACCCAGCAGGTGGTGGCTCTGACTCCAAAGCCAGCTCTGGGTCTCTGCAGAACCTCATTTGGCTTCGGGCTGGGAAGAGAGTCTGGGCTTGGGGCCCGTGAGACCCTCCCCACAGCTTGCTCAGTACCCAGGGGAGCTCTGGGGACAGAGGGACCTGTAGTTCCCAAGTAGGCAGCCTGAGGGTAGAGACCGGCAGCTTTGGCTGCTGAGCTCGGCTTGGCTTGCAGGCTGGGAGAAGCTGGAGACTCTTGCTGCTTCTGGGTTAGGAAAACAATCACAAATTAGAGAAAATGCTTTGGGAAATTGCTCTGCTGTGTGAGAGGGAGGCCACCTGAGAGGGAGGAAAGAGGTTCCAAAGCCAGCAATTGCTCTCTGTGGCCTCACCCGTCAGCCCAAACCATCTGCTTGGCGTTTAAGGCCCAATCTCATCATCCTACAGGGTCACCTGCCAAGTCCTGACATGCATCTGCCCAGCTAAGCCACTGCCCCTAGGTGGCTTCCCACCTGCAGGCTGTGGCTTCCCCCGCTGGGCCCCCTTCTGACTCACAGCGTGAGCTATTATTTCTGAACTGTTTCTCTGACTTGCCCCTAAAGGACAGGAACCATGTCCTGTGCTGGTGGCAGCCAGAGGGAGAGAGATCGGGGCACTGGTCCCCTTCTGATTCGGACTGGCTGGCTGGCCCCGGGCAAGTCTCTTGAGTTGCTGGGCTCTGTCGCCTGATCTGTGAATGGGAGAGGAAGATCTTCCTTGGTGGTGGTTCCAAACGAAGGCAGCATTGCTTACACCATGTCTGCTCCCAGCAGCTTTCACAATAAGCCCAGTGCCCCTCCGAGCCTTCCAGAAGACTGGAGTTTAGGACTATGAGGGCACTTGTCTCTGAGCATCCCCTTGTCACCCTGTGCCTGCCCAGCTAGTCCTCTCCTGAGGGCCATAAAAACAGGCCACATCAGCTTCAGGGCAAGCGTTGGGGGGGGGAGGGGGGTCCTGATATGGGGAGATGAGGCAATAAATATTGAGTCTTATGAGTCATTTGGCCATCAGGCCTACTCAAGCCAGGCCGTCTTCCGTCTGGAGGAATTAGGACCGCAGCCAAGAGCTTGGATTCCAGAGCCACACTGCTGGAGCTTGAGTTCTCTGCCACCCTCTCTGGCGGCCTAGCTCTGCCAGGGTCACTAGGCTCCCTCAGTTTCCCCAGCTGCAAGATGGGGGTGATCACAGCACCTGCCTCACAGGGTCAACGTGAGGCATAAAGGAGCCATTATTTGTGGAGTGCTTAGCGCAGTGGCCCACACCTAGCTGTCCCTCTGCGAGGGTCCACTCAGGAAGAGGGGAGGCTCTGAGGACACAGGAACGGATGGATGCATGAAGCCCAGCTGAGGCGGGAAATGGGCTCTTAGAACTGAGGTTTTGCAGTCTGGAATCCAGCCAGCTCCTGTCAGCGTGGTCTCTGTGAATAGGCCAGCATGGATGGTCTCAAGGTAAAACACTTTTTCTGGGCACTGCCAGGTGCCTCCTCTGCAGAAGGCCAGGATGTTGCCTGCAGGGGTGGCTCTGCTGAGGGTACAGGAAAAAGGATCCAGGTCCTGGAGGGCCTCAGAACCTAGAAGGCTGTATCTGCCTTTTCTCTGGCCCAGAGGAGGCACCTGGCATCCTGCCGTCTTCGTGGCAGTGTGAAATGAAGCGAGTTACTCTACCCTTTTGGTGGAGGGGTCCAGGGAGCTCTCTGCCTGCAGGAGGCTTGTCTCGGGCACCCCCTCCTCAGCCATAGCAGGTCTGGAGTCAGCGTTGCTACTGACCAATGTATGCCTGGCTTGTGCTGAGCACCAGCAGGGTACAGGGTCCAGGCATGTCCTTCGGGAATATGGGAGGGAACCCAATTCCCTCTTCTTGGGCCTCAGTTTCCTCATTTGCCCACTTTTCTTCTTCAGTGTCCTTCCACTGGGGCCTATCTTTCTCTCCTCCTCCCCAAGTCTCCTTCCCTGGCAGAGGAGGGGAGGGGCCCTGTGGAGGAGAGAGAGTTCCTACAAACTGAGGTTTCTGTCGGAACTTCTGATTGGCTGGCCATGGACATTCTTTTTCTTGGTTGCCATAGCAGCCATTTCCCGGGGTTGTCAGTGATGAAACTCATAACATTGTTTTCAAATAATCCGTGTAATTGAAATAACAATTGAGCTGTTAACTCGTCCCTCACACTCGGGCTAGGACAGATCCTCCTCCCCCTGAACCTCCTCCTCCCTACCCCAGGAAGGTCTGGCTCTGCCCCTTGCCCTCTCTGAGGCTCTGGCCTCTTCTCCATGGTTGGAGGACTGAAACGAGAAAGCGTGGCCTCACTGCTTCATGATGGACTCCTGGAACCCAGAGCTCCAGGGCCGAATCCGAACTTGGGGACTAGAAAGGCCGGAAGGAAGGAAAGGATTATAAGCAGAAAGGGTGCAGATGATCCAGACCATACAGCTGTGGGGTCTGGTGAGAGCTGGAGGTGTTGTGTTACATTGTGAGTCCGTTGATGTAAAACCATCTCTTCTACAAATGTGATCTCTACCTATCTCTACTCCCATTTTGCAGGATAAGCTGAAGTCCAGCACAGCACACATATCTTTTATAGCTTTACAGAATATACCTGTTGAATGAACGGGTCAGAATACAGACTACTTCTCTGTCCTCATCTCCCCATACTGGAATTAGGACCTGGCTTCCTGAGCGGGAGGACTTGTTGGAAGAGGGTTGCTGATATTTTGAGGACATGTGGCTCAGAGGAGGTGAAGGGAGGATTCCTCACTAGGAGAAGGGAGGGAATTACAAAGTACTGGCCCCACTATCCACCCCTAGCTGGGGCTGGAGGCTGTGTATTGAGAAGTATAAATCCGAAGAATTTGGAGGAAGATTCCAAGGCCCCTTCCTGGTCCTCAGTAGGGACTAGGATGGATGGCAAAACTGGAAAAAACATCTCCACACACACAGGAATGCTGGTCTGCACAGACAGCTCCCTGTAGTGGCAGCTTCACAAGGATAAAAGCATTAAAAAAAAAAAAAATTGGTCGCTGTCCAATGTACTCTGGGAGTCCGCAGAATGTGTGGGTGGCTGGCGCGTGCTGGGGTGGGGGTGGGGCAGAGCATTCTTCTAAGAGTGACAGAGGGACAACATGCTGCCCTCCTTCCTTGGGTTCTCAAAGGAGGGCTGCAACTGCCCCCTCCTCCCATTCACTCATTCATTCATTCTTAGTCAACAGGAGCACCAGCTCAGTGCCTGGCACCAGGAGGGCCCCAGGACATTAGGGTTAGTGTGATCCAATTTCTGCCCTCAAGGATTCTTTCGGTCCAGTTGCACACACACACACACACACACACACACACACACACACACACGGACACCTCTCAGTAGCCCGTGATCTAGAGCTGTCTGTGATCAGTGATAGATCAGATACCAAGGGAGCACAGAGGAGTGGTGAGGATCTGCCTACTGGAATATTAGAAGTTCTCCAAGTGGACACTGGGAAGAGGAGCAGCACACACAAAAGGCAGGGCCGTGTTCACATTCACTGAGAAGCCGAAGGGCCAGCTACCTGATGGCAAAAAGACAGATTACAGAGCCTGGCTTGAAGATGAGCAGGGTGACCTGGCCAACGTGCCACCAGAAGTTAGGAGTGCAGCTGGGACTAAATCACCCCATGCTTTCTGTTGTCAGAAATCACAGCATCAGAGCTGGCTGAGTCTTTAAGACGCTCCAGCTCAAATTGGCCATTTTTCAGATAGGAAAGAGAGGGTCAAAGGTGTGCCGTGCTGTGCTGCGGGGGGGGGGGGGGGGATCAAGAACAGAGCAGAGCGGGGCTTTGAAATGTGCTGATATCAAAGCCTCAACTATTTCACAACCACAGCAGGGAGCAGTCTGAGGCCACCTCAGCTCAGCTGGGGAGCAGGAGCTGCCAGGGCAGCTGCCCCACCCAGCAGGCTGTGCGCCTGAGCTGGCTCCTCTCACAGGACTGGCCTCCTGTGCTCACCTTTCCAGAGTACAGTGCCAGCAGGAAGGCTGAGCAGCAAGGCCTGGCTTTTGGCTAGAGAGGACCTGACTTTTGCCACGAACTCCAAGTGACCTGTGGGCAGAACCCACCCTCTCTGTGCCGCAGCTTCCGTGATCATCTCTCCCCGAGACAGTCCTCTGCCTACACCTCGGCAGTCGTCATTGGGCTGGGAAACAATTGGGACCCCTGGGGACATTTGACAATGTCTGGGTACAGTTTGGGTGGTCACAGCCGGGGGAGTGGGAGGGGACTGCTCCTCAGGACGTGAGTGGAGGCAGGGCTGCTGCCAGCTCTGTGTAATGCACCTGGTGGCCCAGCCCAGATGTCAGTGGTGCCCAAGTCTGAGGCTGTTTGTGAAAATCAAATGCAGCTTCAGGAGTGGGCACCGAGGGCCATGCAGAGCTGCACCCCAGCTGTGCCATGGGAAATGCAAGTGGCTGTGATGGTGGGCAGACCTGGCTGTGTGGAGAGGCACTTAACCTCTCTGAGCCTTGGCTCCTTCATCAGGGGCCACTAATAATAGCACCTAGCTCAGGCACTCTTGAGAGGATGTGCTAAAATAAACAGATGGCAGAGAAAGACAGGCAACTCGGGAAGTTAGGGGACGCCCACCATGATGCCCTCCCATGAGGCTACTCCATACCCCTGAGCCAGCTCCAGTGCGAGATCTACCATGCAGAGTTGTGGGCATGTAGGCAACTTACTTAACCTCTCCGCGCCTCCATGCCTCATCTGTAAAGTGGGGAGGGCAGTAGTTGCCCAGCACAAGGGCTTGAAGGGAAGATTAAGCATGTGAGGAGACGCCAAGCAGTTGAAGTGGAGAGAGCAAGTGCTGTGCAAGCTCCTGTCGCTGGGAGGACAGGATCTGTCCTGAACCAGGTCCTATCACAGAGCCCTGGGCTCCCAGACACTGCCCCCATCTCTCTACAGCCATCAGCACCCTCCAGCCTCCCATGGCTGCTGCTCAGGCCCTCTGCCATCCCATCAAGGCTATTGATCCCGCCTCTCACTACCTCCTACCCTGCTTGTCTGTAGCTTCATGAGTCCCCTGGCACCTGGCACTGGCTCTCTCCTCCTCCCGCCCCACATCAGCCTCGTCTCATCCTCTCAGAGCTCTTGGATCCACCGAAACCGAGACAGCCCAGAAGAGCTAAAGCCCAAGAGAAGAATCTGGTGGGCAGCTGTATCGCACTTTGTGACTCATAACCCCAAACACACATACTCTGACCTCCAGATATCTTGGGTCAGCCTTTGGCCAGCCCTCAAAGAATGGAGAAATTCTCTAGCATGGGCTTTCTCCAACCCAGCACCCCTGACACCGGGCAGATCCTGACAGGCAGCATCCTCGGCCTCTCCACACCAGGTCTCAGCAGCGCCCCTCCCTAGTTGCAAACAGAAATGTGTCAAGACATTGCCACGTGTCCCCTGGGTGGCAAAATTGTCCTTGGTGCAGAGCGACTGTTGTAGCATGTTGCTATAAAATGTGACCTTCTGTCCTGTAGTGTCCTGTCAGAGAAGCTTTTAGATTCTAATAAATGTCTTCAAGTTGAACCCTTTCTTCCATTTTCCTACCACAGTTCCAATTCTTGACCATGTCTCATGACCATTCTGACTATAGGCCTCAGGTCCAACCCCCACACTCTCAGCCCAAAGCAGAAAGCCTTTACATCCTTTACATCTCACGCTTCAGTCTGCCCTGCAAGCCCCAAGCCTTAATTCAAACCTTAGCCCTGAGCACTGACCTGTTCTAAAACTACAGATTCCTTGACCTCAAACAGAATTCTCAATGCAAATGTTAGCCCCAAACACAGCTCGCTAGGAGCCCTACGTGTCTGGATGTTTCCAGGGCCAGCTCCTACGTCCCAGTCCCTGTCTGTTGGTCTCCGGAGTTCTTTGGCTCAAGGTTCCAGCCTCTCCTTCTCCAAGGTGATCCCAGGTCCCTGGGGGAGAGGCTGGAAGGTCTCTAGGAGGCACCTCCATCTATCCATCCATCTGGGACATCTACCATTAAGCCATTTGCTTATTCCGGCATTTGATGAGCACCCACTCTTCAGGCTCTCTGCTGGACACCACGAGACTGGAGAATTGGACCCAGTGTTTATGGGGGGAGACAGAAAAGTAGACAAACAAGTAGACGTTGTTTGAAACAATTCTGAATTATTTAAGAAACAACCACTGAGCAACTATTATATGCCAAGCTCTGTTGTGAAGGCTGGGAAGGCAGCACCCAGTGAAGAAGGCGACACCTTGTGCTTGCGGAGCAAGTGTGTTTTAGAGTCGGGAGGCAGCACCTGCATATCAGATTTGATATGCTCTTTTGGGTGCTGGAAGAACTAGGGGACTGTTTTACCTCAAACTGTCAGAGAACCCCCCACTGGCTTCAGGCCTTTGAGCGGATGCCCAAAGGAAGGGAGAAAGAAGGGGCCAAGCAGATGTAGTGGCACTGGTGCTGCTGCAAGTGCAGAGGCCTGGGGGCTGGGTCACATCCGGTCTGTTCAGAAAACAGGCAGAGGTAGGGGCTGAAAAAGAGCGCAGTAGGTAAAGGTCAGAGAAGTAACAAGAGGCCAAATCATGTTGGATCTTATGAGCCACTTTACTCTGAGTAAGACGAGAAGCCAAAGAATTCGGAGAGGAGGAGTGTTCTCATCTGATTTATGTTCTAACACCCTGATTGAGAACAGTCTACAGGGGACAAGGGCAGAAGCAGGGAGGCCAGTCAGGAGGCTGTTGCAATAATCCAGGTGAGAGATGACGGTGGCTTGCACCAGGCTGTTAACAATGAAGGTGGTGAGATTGGTCAGATTCAGAGTCTATTTTAAGGCAGCACTGGCAGGATTTGCTGATGGATCGGATGTAGGGTGTGAGATAAAGAGTGAAGTCAAGAATGACTCCAAGGCTTTTGGCAGAAGCAGCTGGAATAATGGAGTTGCCAGTTACTGAAAGGGCAAAGCTGGAAGAGGAGCAGCTTTAGAATTTATTCTATTTTGTCGTGACTGTGTGTGTTGGGGGTAGAACTCGGGAGTCTCGATTTGGATGGGCTGCGTTTGAAGCAGATCTTGGACGGCAGCGTTCAATAAGTCTCTGTGATCGAGGTTTAGGGGAGAGATCCGAGTTGGGCTCTGTGGAGTCCGGGTGAATCTGTGGAGTCTCAAGCCACAAGACTGCACGTGGCCACCAAAGGAGCAGGCGCAGAAATGAAGAGTGACGCAAGGACTAAGCTCTGGGTCCTCCGACATTTGGAAGGAGAGGAGGGAAAACAGTATGGGGGACTGAAGGAGCCAAGCAGGTCTATGTGGTACAGGGGCTGGGAGAGGCCAAATCTAGGGTAGCCAGGCAGGGCTGCATATACTGGAGGGGATTTGAAGCCTGGCTCTGTGTGATTAATTCATCTCCTCTCAGCAAGATTGAGAAGAGCATCCAGGAGGAAGGAACAGCGCATGCAAAGACCCAGAGGCCCATAGCCACCGGCAAAGGGCAAACTGAGCCAAATCAGAGGAAGGGGCCGCCTTGTAGCCCTCCGGCAGATCCCTCTCCCCCTCTGGCTATCCCAATCCCAGCACTTCCGGGGGTGCTGTCTTCTGTAGCTCCAGAGGCCCCTTCCTCCCCCTCACTGACCGCCACACTCACAGGCCACCAGGACAGCAGCCTCCTCTCCCATTCCCCCGTGAGGAGCGGCAGGTGAGATGAGGCCCAGCTGGTGACCGTGAAACCTGACTACAGCCCCTGCGGGTCCTGCACTTCCGAAGCCTCCAAGAGCTTCCCGCTGCCCTGAGGATGAAATTTAAAATTTCACAAGGCACCGGAAATCCTGGCTGGTGTGGGCCCCTCCCTGCCTCTTCTGTCTGCACTCAACCTTCACCTCCCCCCTCCTCCCTCCCGCTGCTCTTCTTCCTTCATCCTGGCACCACCTGCCAGCCCCAGGGCCTTTACCCATGCTGCACCCTCCCCCACTACCCCTCCCCCACCGGATGAACCGCTGCTCCTCAGGGAACCCCTTTCCAGAGCCCCGGCCAGGCTCAGCCCCACCTGATGTCCTCTTGTTCCCTGTACATTTCTTTAGTAGTCATTATGTTACATTTTAACGAAGTCACAAAGTCAGGAGTTAATGATAATAGCTAACAATTATTGAGCACTTCAAGCTTACTAAGCGTTTCGTTTAATTCCTCACACAAGGCTAAGAGGGAGCTACAATTAGGGTTCCTGTTCTACAGAGGAGGAAACTGAGGCTCAGAAGGGTCACCCATGTTAGTCATGTGGACACTAAAGAGCAAAACTGGGAGACGAGCCCAGGCAAGCGCCTGTCTCTCCTGCTTGATGGGAAGCTCTGTGGGGTGGGGGACCGCGTATGCCTTGCTCAGCACTTGGTCCCTCGGATCCCTCCAAGGGCTTAGTCCGTGTTTGTTGAGTGAATGAATGATTGATTGGATGAATGAATAAATGAGCAGGAATGTGACCAGTGCGGGGCTGGCGGTGTGGGACTGAAAGCGAGGAGGCTGGAGCCCTAGACAGGACGAGACACGAAGGGCTCTGCGTGGCAGACAGATGAGTCCAGACCTGGCACAGGGCCCTGGAAGCCACAGGCCCTCTCAAGCAGAGGAGGGTGGAGCTCCGGCGAGTATTTGAGAAAGATCCCTGCCGCTGGCTGCTGCCAAGGAAGACCAGAGGTGGGGTCCTTCCCTGCCCAGCAACCAGGCAAGACTGGCACCCGCCCCCTCCCACTTGGCCCCATTAGCATTCCGCGTGTGGCTGGGCTCCACAATTAACACAAAGGTACAGTCATTCATTCTGACTGGCGGACTCCGGGGATCAGCCGATGGGGGCTGGCGGCGCGGGGCTTCTGCTGGGAAGGCATGTCACAGCACAGCGGCCACCGAAATGAAAAGCTATTAATAATGATCCTGGAACTTCACTCCCATCAGCTGTTTGTTTAAAGGTGTTCCGTACTTGGAGCCGCCTGATTTATGTGGGCAATAACGCGCCCTGGTCGGCCCGCACTTTTTAAAGCAGCGCTAATGGGGTGAGACCGAGACCCCGGGGGATGCTGGGGAATAAGGCTTGAAAGCCAGGCCTGGTCAGGCTCAGACCTCAACTCTGCCAGTGTCATCTTTAAAGGCCCTGCAGATGGTGCAAAGGGGGGGAACAGAAAGGGCCAGGAGAGATGGGTTCAAATCTCGCCTTGAGTATGTTTCTTTCCCTCTCTGAGCCTGATTCCTTGGCTGCACTCCCTGTAAGAAAACACAGCACTGCAGGGTCGGCAGGAGGATCCTGTGAGAAGCACACTGTCAGTGCTCAATAAAGTATTCATTGTCTTTTTTTCTTAGTAGCAAAACTGCCTACCGCCTGCCCAGCCCTCTTCAGAAAGGAAAATCACTCAACCCCTTACATGTTTGTAGAAGATCTACAATTGTGTTTGACACTGAGATCATGGAAGACACTGAGAGGGACAGGGAGCTGTGCTCATTTTAGAGATGAAGAAACTGAGGCTCAGCAGAGGAAGGCAAGTATCAGGTCATCCGGCTCCTACTCCGCTACACCAGGAGTCCTGACGGGCAGAGGCCACATTTTGTCCACCACTGAACACTGGCCATTTGTTGCACAGTACCTGTTCCACACTGGCACACAGCAGGAGCATGAGGTGTGTTTCTTGATTGAAAAAGTGCCAGAATTCTGGATCTTTGGCTCCGATCTTTGCCTCTGCCCTTTGCATCATTTAATCCTGGGTAGATTCAGGAGACCTGGATCGATCCTGGCTTTAGGGACTTACTTAGAGAGGAAACTGGAGCAGAGTATTCTAGAGCAGGATTTCTCTGACTTGATGCTGCTGACATGTTGGGTGAGTCTTTTTGGTGGGGGGCTGTCCTGTGCACTTTGGAACGTTTAGCAGTGTCCTTGGACACCACCCAACAGATGTCAGAAACAGCCTCCCTGAGGTGACAGGCAATGTCACCAGATGTTGCAGATGTCAAGGTGACAAAATCATCCTCAGCTGAGAACCACTGTGGGAGGACCGTTTTCTACACAAGGGTCAGAGTCCACCAGCAATGTTTACAGTGTAGGTGGGAATGTCACCGGGCATGACCTGAATGCACCGCCTGGCCAGGGACTGGAAAAGAAGTGTCAGTGACATTTTACAAAGTCACATTTTCGCTTTGGCCCATCAGAAGGCATTTCCCCTTTGCCAGAGTCAATCACCAGGCAGTTCTGCTAATGATGCTGACCGGATCCATGGACAGGATAGGTGGTCACCATGCAAAGGGAAGCTTCCCAGAATGCACTGCAGCTAAAAATGGAGACCACTGAGTCCTTTCTGCTTTCCACGGTGAAGAGAAATGCAAAGCTTTGGGGCATGAACTGCTGGAGTGGTCAGGACTGGGTACTGTGGTCAGCTGGGGAGAAGATAAGCCCAGGCTATGATAAGGAGGCACCAAGGCAGGGAGAGTGAGGGGGAAATAACTGCGCCATCCCAGAAAGACAGGCGCTATGTCCAAAAGACCCTCCAACCCACTTTCCCCAATGCCAGAGTCTTCTGTCTCTGCAGGAGCGCACAGTTCCTCTGGCTCCAAGTTATGCCTTTTAAGCTTCCTCATGACTGGATCTCATTACACAGAGGCGCCTGGAGGGACATGAATGCTGTAAGCTTTGGCATTAGACATCATGGGTTTTAAATCCAGATCAGAACCTTCTTTCATCCTGTGGCATCGCTCAAGTCACAATAACAAGGGCAACATTCAAAATGTTTAACAACAGGCCAGAGATTTGGCTCTGTGGTTCCAGCATCTGCCTAGCAAGCCCAAGGTCCCTGGTTCAATCCCTGGTAACCACATACAATAGTACCAGGAGTGGTGACTCATGCCCACCAGCAATCAGTACCACATACCACAATGCCAGGCGGGGTGGCTCACACCTATAACCCCAGCACTCAGGAGGCAGAGGCAGGAGGATGACTGAGTTTGAGGTTGCCTGGGCTACATAGTGAGCTCAGGGCCAGCCTGAACTACAAAGTGACACCCTGTCTCAAAAAAAAAAAAAAAATTAACTGGACCAGCAGAGCTACTGACCAATCAGAACAGATGACACTGAAAGCAGCTAACAAGGCTGAGCGATTGGCATTAGACATCATCTGAGTATGCGTATGCATCTCCGCCATGATAAAATGGAGACGTGCGTATCTACCCCACTGGCCTGTTGGATGAAATGGAGCAGGCATTCGGTGATGGTTCCTCAGCATCTCCAGAGGATCCAGAGGCCAGAGATCTGAACTGCCTGTGCTGGGCCTGCATCCTGGCAAGGACTTCACTTTTCCAGATACTGAGGCAGGGGAGCCTTTTCTTGAGAGAGATGCTTGGATGCAAAGTAGTCACTGAGCACTGAGCACCCAGCCTGCAGAGGGCCCCGCTGAGGATGCGGGCCCCTGGCTGTGTCCTCCGAAAGTCTTCGTCCCGCCCAGGCCCCCCGCGACACGTGACTGAGCCCGTCACTCCAACCTGGCCCAGGCAGCCCCTCTCACTGTGTTTAGGCAGCCTGTCATTACAAAATCCATTTTCTTATCTCTTGTAGCATATCTATTTTTCTAATTCTTACTTAACGAGCTCCCCTGAAAATAAGAAAATCATTGGAACAATTTCCTTAAGTGTGAAAGATTAGTCTGAAATCGGCATTAAGGGGACTAATTACCTTCATTCTCCCACCTTTCCGACAGCCGTTTGTTAGCTGCGAGGCCTCATTCATCTACTGCTCAGGGGAGCCAGTCAACTTGGCTGCGGTGGGATCTTCCATTCAGCTTTTGCTCACGGGGTGTCTGAGCGCGTGTGCGACACAGAAACAGAGAGACACGGAAGGAAGGGGACAGACAGACCAGATCCCAGTGTCTCATACGCAGGGTGAAGGGACTCCCGGGGACTCTGGGTGGTGGGATCCAGTTCAAAGTTCCAGGTGGATGGATACCTGGGAAAGTACAGAGGCCCTGCCCCCTGAATGACAGTGAGAAACCCCTTTGCCTCTCTGGGCCTCAGTCTCCTCATCTGTAAAATGGGTGGCATTTCTTGTGGCCGCAGTCAGAGCAGTGCCTGGCTTCCTCAGAGGGTGCACACTGTGGGGCCTTCCCCACCAGGCTGAGCCTCATGGTTGCCCCAGGGCAGCTATCCTGGCTAGAGCAGCATCCGGGTGAGAACTTGCAGGACTGAAGATGAAGAGGGTGGGTACCGCGCCCCCGATCACGCACGGTGAGTTCACAGCTGGGGCTGGAACCTGGGTCGCTCTGCTTTGGAAGCACTGCGCTATTGGCTTTGCCCAGACTCCAGACTCTACTCGCCCCCCTCAGTGGCACTTCTGGTGCTCTTGAAGTCTAAACACCTGGATTCCAGCCCCAGCTCTAGTTTGTTTCGATTGTGTGAACAGAAAGAACTCAGCATCTCTCTGATCCTCAGTTTTCTCCTCTGTGAAATGGGGGCAGTCACGCTTCCTGTCGTACCTGAGGTGGTAATGACCACGCGCCCTAGCACACTCTGTAGACAAGAAAAGCAGAGGGGGGTCGGAGATTTGGCAAGGCCCTGAGTTCCATCCCGGTAACCACAGACAACAATAGAGGGCATGGTGACTCACACCCACCAGCAATCAGTACCACATACCACAGTGCCCGGTGTGATGGCTCACGCCTGTCAACCCAGCACTTGGAAGGCAGAGGCAGGAGGATTGCTGAGTTCCAGGCTTGCCTGAGCTACGTAGTGAGCCCAGGTCCGGCCTGAACTACAAAACGACACCCTGTATCAAAAAAAAAAAAAAAAAAAAAAAAAAAAGCAAAGGATACCAGTGTCAACGGAGGGCTCATCTGAGGGAGAAGGACCGAGGAAGGGCGCATGGGCAGGAGGACTTTGTGGAAGCTGGAAACAAGCCCCCGGCTCCCTGGGCCTGGCCAGTGCCCCGCCCCTCCCCCAGCCTCGGAGGTCCTCCTTCCGGAGTGAGGCTCTGAGCAACAGGAAGGTTTGCGTTGAGGGAGCAAAGTGACAAATGGTGGTGCCCAGAAGCAGGCGGGGAATCAGGGATTGGGGCTCCAAGGTCCAGCCCTGAGCCGGCTGCGGGGGAGGCACAGTCACCCACTCGCCCCCGGCCTTCCCCTCCCCCAGGAGAACTCACTGGGGAAGGCGGATAAGCTCTGAGAAGACGATGGAACATCTTCCATTTTCCATTTAACCACCCGATATTGAATTATAAATAATTCATACACCTGCCAAACATTTGATTAAAAGAACCCAATTCGCACTGCATTTGTCAAGGGGTAAGAATTGCATTTGGTGTTTTTATTTTAATCTGTCCTTTAACTCTTTTACGAATATTTATTTATACTTGGCTGTCAGGTTTTATTCTATTTGCCCTGATTTTATTCTGGCTGTAGCTGGCATTTTTTCCTTTCCCTTTTTATTTTGTCACTTTTGCCTGGTAGTCATGCGCTTGAGAGCCCAGAGGTAATAAATAAGAAAGTGAGACTCCATTTCTGCCTCTCCTCATCACCTGCTCCACCCCGTCCCCGCCCACTGCTTATAGACCCCTCGGTTCCCAGGGCTGCTGCCACCCAGCCAGGCTAATCTGCTCTGAAATTCAACCTGCAATGTCCGTGGTCTCTTGATAGCCACATGTTTCTGTCTCTGTCGCCTGACCTGGCCCTGCCCTTCTATTTTGATCCCCCTTCCTCTGAGCCAGCCATCGAGTAGACACTCGGTAATGATTGTTTTGAATGAGAGAGATGACTTTTGTCTTTGAGGACAAAAAAGAAGGTGCTGGCGTCCGTCAAGCCCGGAGAGCCGAGGAAGCTGTCGTAGTGGGCCTTGGAGCTGGGAGAATTTCAGAGCCGCTTCAGCTCCTTGGTCTGCATCTCTTCGCCTGTACAAAAGCACAGGCAGAGGCAGCCCCGCATCAGAGACAGACGGAGAGTGATACCTGTGCCCAGCATTTAGGAAGCATTCAGAAGCCCCGCTGCTCTTACTGTGATAAACCATTCTCCTCTCTCACCCTGGCCGTGCTCTGCCTGCCCTCCGGCTTCTCCCTTCTCATCATCTTCCGTGATGTTATCCTGAATGCCAGGCACAGGTCGACAGATGTGACTGTGACAAACAAGAAAACGAAAAGCTGACCATTCCTGGTGCCGGCCACCTGCCTTGGCAATAATATGCTCGTGTTTGTCGGAGGGCTTACACGGGTCGGTTTGTGCGTTGACATAAAAACTTGTTTCTGCCGAGCGATTCAGGTGAGCTGGGAATTTACTGGAGGCCTGTGTCAATGCTCCCTGAATACAAAGGCACAGGGATGTCGTCTGCCTGAAAAGGCTGTGATGGCCAAGGGGAGCGTCGGAGGAGGCCAGCAAGGTTTTTTTTTTAAGTTTACAAAACACGTTCTCGTCTGTGTATTTTCTCTCTGTCCTATAAAATGCTATTGAGTGGATCTTTCCCATGCCAGGCCAGCCGCCCCACTCTTTCTTGACCTCCTGCAGTCCCTCACATACCTCACAGGATTAGGAGGGATCTCTGGCCCCCTGTGTCGCCTGAGCTGTTTGTCTCCTCCCAGGTCTCCTTGCTTCGGGGCTTGTCACTTCCAAGCCACACTGCACACAGTATATTTTTGGAAACCTATTGAAACATGTCACTCCCTTGATTAAACTTTCAATGGCTCCTCATTACCCTCAAGGCAGAGTTCAGGATGGCCCTGGCAACATGACTCTAGAAATGGGCTGAGACTAAAAGGACCCTTATATTTTCCTAAGTGAGCCTGCCACCCCAGTCAGATCGTGGTGACTTCTACCACCATCCACAGTTTAGCCCTATATATATCCAGAGGCCATGACACAAACTTCCGTGATCTCCTACAGTAGAGATCATAAGCCATAATTTGGATTATGACTGGAATTTGAGTTTTAATTTAGGACCAAAGTCTTGAGTTATGACCTGAAGACTGGCTGCTTGGGCTTCCAGATGGTCTCAGATACAAATTCAACTGTTAAAGAGTTCTGGAAGGAACATTCCAAACATCCTTTCCTGAGTCGGGTTCATCCTAGGCCAGTGTCTCTCTGAGGGCGCTGTGATCTTCCTGCTATCAGGAAGGAGACTTGGAAGGCTGTGCAGTGGAGCCTGAGCCTTCAATGACAAACCTGAGTTACAACCAGCCCTCGGGAACAAATTGAGTCCGTAAGTCTAGGGTCTGTTATACGTTAGGTCAGAACCAGAGCTGACGTGGGATTCAGGAAGGAGGCAGATATTCAGGCAGAGGGGAAATGGTTGGAAGAGGAAAAGGGAGGAAAGACCAGCACTCCGGGCGCTTGCCTAGTGCACTCTGCCCCTAGCAACCTGAAGACGAGGTATTGTTTTGCAGAGCAGGGTGGTGGCTTGCTCCAGGGTGACAGCTTACTCCTGCTGGGAAGTGACACAGGTGGAATTCAAAGCCAGGTCCTCTGAGTCCGGCACCCAACATCTCCCAGAACATAGCAGGTGAGGCTCTGGAGAGAGAAAGAGCAGCCTCCAGACCACCACTGCCCTCTTGGGGGCCAACGCAAGTGAGGCTGTGGACCTTGTGCCCAAAGACTGCAGGCCTCCGGAGAAGCTGGTCCAAAGGGCTGCTTCCTCCCTCACTAACCTAGACAGCTTACGAGGAGTTTGTACTCCAGAGCCTGAGTGGTAGGAAAAGCGATCCAGACTGTGGAAGTCAGGAGGTCCCATGGCAATCCCAGCTCGGGCCCCACAGCCCTGTGTGCCCTGTGGCAGATCGTTTGACCTCTCTGAGCTACTGCACAGCACAGAAATGATCCATCCCTCCAAGCCTTGTGGAAAAGCTAGAGGGGTATGTGGGTAAAAAAAAAAAAAAAAAGCTCTTCCAACTGGAAAATGAATTACACATTCTCTACACACATATAATTCCGTCCTCCAAACAATCTAGTGAAATAGACAGGGCAGGCACTTTTAAAGTTGTTAATTTCATTTTGAAAAACTAATTTTATAAGACATATATTAATCCGTTCTCTTGGAAATCAGGACACTGGGGAAGGAGCTCAAGTTCCTTTCCTGCCACCTCCAATCTGGTCTTGTCCCCACTTTCTCGGAGCTAATTCCAGTGATGAGCTTGCTATGTGTCACTGTGTGCCATTTTTATCCTTCAGCCCACATTACATGTACCCACAGCATATAAGTAGCATTGTTTTGTGTTGCTTAATGTAAATGGATTCATGCTGGATGTATCACTCTGCAATTTGCTTTTTTCTCTCCAACAATGTTTTTGAAAGCTATCACTGTTGATATATATATAGCTCTTCCATTTAGGTGGCCGCACCCTGGTGCGGGTGTGCTGTGTGTTATTGGTCCACCTTCTTCCCATAGACAGGTGGAATATTTTCCTCTTTCCTTTCCTGCTGCAGTGCTGTGGTGACAGTCTGTGTTCCTATCTGGTCCACATGCTGGGGTTTCTCCAGTGCAGACTCCAGGGCCGTAGCTTTCATACATTTTCCATTTGCAGAGCCCGGATGCATGAGTGAATAGTAATCCTAGTTATCCTATCCGGAAGGCTGGTTGTGTTCTAAGAGTGGCAGGTGCGGTCTCACGTAGCCGTCACACTGAAACCACGGGGGAGCCGTGACTGTCGAGGTTTCAGATGAGAACGCTGAGGCCCAGACAGGCGTCGAACTTACTTTTGCACCTCCAGAATGAGTTGGGACACACCCTGGCTCAGAACATGGCTTTCTAGAGCCCAGCGTAGCCCCCGCCTCAGCCGTGATCTTTCCCACCCCTCACATGTGCTTAGAGCTTAACCGCTCTGGATCCAGAGCCCAGAGTTCACAGAATTCCAAGTGCAAAGTTTAAAAATTCCTGTCTTTCCTAGTAGCGTGAAAGATGTCTGTACCGGCACCTCTGGGCCAGGGGGCTCACCTTGTCAGCTGGGGGAATCCCTTGCTCCGCACGGACCTTCCCTGATCCAGACACTGTCGGGGGCAGCAGAGGGCCATGAATGTGCAGTCCTGGCCTCCCAGTGCTCCATGGAGGGGCCGAGCCCAGGGTCAGGCGTGGGGAGGATGCCCCGAAGCCCACCCTGCCAGCCAAGGATGAACCGGGTCAGGTGGCCACCTGTGTCCCTGTCAGGGGCCTGAGCGGTCGAGGGAAAGCCCTGGAAGCCTGATATTGGTGGTCAGCCTGAGAAGCGAAGTCCCATGCTGTCCCCAGAAGGCCACTGCCCGTTAATAAAGAGCTGGAGGAGTGGTTTCCCCAGGGAGCCCCAGGAGCCCGGGGAGCGATGCCTGGCTGTGTTCTCAGCCCCAGCCCCAGTCACCACTCCCCCTTGTCACCTGCCACCTCCTACCTTCTGCCCATGTCAGAGTCAGCGCGGAGCATGCTTCTCTCTCCTGTAAGAGCCCCTCCCTTGGCCCCGGTCTCCCCAGCTTCACCCCCTCCCTCCTTCCCTTCAGAGCTCGCTTACCAAGTTGTCTCTTTCTCTCTCTCCCACTCACTGCTTAACCCACTCCAGTCTGCTGCCCGCCCTTCCCCAGCACGACTGTTACGAGGTCACCAGTGGCATAATGCCCCAGTCCTGACGTGGGATCCCTTTGCCCTGGTGCAGAGATGGCGCTTGGTCTGGGATGTGTGGCCAGGGACTGCTCCGCGTGCTTCTGTCTCTGACCTTTGACCCTGAGCTGTCCTGCCGCCACCCCACCCCGCTCACCTGTCTCTGTCGCCTTCAGCTTCTCCACCTGCGTGTCCCTTGATCTGTCTGACTGCACTGACTAACTTAAACACCCTCATACCCAGAATAACTTTAAATTTCCCAGCCAGTTTTTCTCCCAGTGATGTTTTTAAAACACAGGCGTGGTTCGGGTACCATGCACCCAGGATGGGCTCTGTAGGGAAAGGACGGAGGAGGTGGTGTGTGTTTGTGGGGTGCCACTGCTCTGCTGGCCTTGGGGCTCCCTGGAGTGGAGTGCTGTCACCATTCCTCAGAGTACCTTCTGGGTGATGCTTCTTTCCCACACCAGCGTATCTATTTCAATTTTATTCTACTTATCCCACCACAGTCCTTCTCTTACCCTGCTCTGTATATCTGCCGCTCTTCGATCTCTGGCCTGATCTGGGCTTTTCTCCCTCGTCTATATCTGGAGTCCTCTCCATGGCCTTCAGGGGGTATCTTTGGGGGGATGAGGCTCAAATCACTTCTTACTTTCATTTCACATGTTTAATTGTCCATTGGACAGCTCCTCTGGGGCGAAGAAACTCACACATTTTTGGACCTAGCATCTTCCCTAGAAGACGGAACACTGGCTCCTCCTCTCACCCCCCGCCACCCAGCCCACCCTGGTCCTCCAACTCATCAGTCTGGACTCCCCCGTGAAGGCCTGCAATGGTGTCCCGTTGTGTCTGAATACTGGATATGCCGCTCAGGACCGCGAGGCTGCCCCCTGACTCAGCTTCCTCACCTGTGAAGGGGAGATGATAATGCACCTTCCTAGTAGTGGGTCTGAGATTCGTACATTGAGGAGACGCTCTGTAAGCAGCCCTCCCAAATGTGGCCCTGGGCACTCAGGGCTGGCCGTGGCTATGCTGTTACCCACAATCCCTCCCTCCTTTTTCCAGCCACCCTCATCCAATCAATCACCTTCTCCTGTCAACTTTCCCTGCTGGACTGGCTTAACAGCCTCCTGCCCAGCCTCCTGAGTCAACTCTGGCCCCTCCAAATGGTTCTTTTGACAGCTGGAGTGATCCTTGGAGGTAAATCTAATCACTGTCACTCTCCCGTTGAAACCCTTCAGCACTAAAGTCCAGGCCTCTCCTCCCCAGGGGCATGGCGGAGACTCGGCCCGGAGTGTCCCAGCTGTGTGAAGCCATTGCTTTTTCTGATTGGTTGGCGGCCTGCCGAGCTGACTGCTATATACTTTGATGCGCTGTGGCCAGGCCTTCCGCAGTCTGGCACCAGCCACCTCACCAATCGCATCGCTGCCCTGTGCCCTTTCCAGTTCACGTTTCAAGTGGTGCAAACATCTGACACTCCCCACACAGGACACTGTCTCCTTCCTCTGGGCCTTTATAATGCTGCTTCCTGGGCCTGGACCTCGCTTTCCCTCCTTTCTACCCGCTTAGCCGCTGCTCACCTACGAGGTCACTTTCCAGCGAGGCCCTCATCATGCTCCCAGAGCAGCCTTCAGCGGCACTGGCCCCGCTGGCGAGCCCTTGCTGACGGGGGCTGCCGTTGCCCTCCAGCTCCGCTTTGACTCTCTTCTGGCCCGTAGCTCCTCTCTCACAAAGCACGCCCACCCCTGGCGAAGAGAGTTGCCCACCCAGTGCGTTGCCTCTATTCCGCTTCTGGCACCGACACGGCGTTGGACAGCTCTGGTTGCATCCCTTATTAATTCATCTTCTGCTCAACAAATATTTGTTGGGCACCTTTCTGTGCCAGAAACCGCTCTGTGCCTTAAGGGGGCACATCAGTGAAAAGAAACCAACAGGAATCCCTGTCCCAGAGTGGCACGCGCACTAGTGAGGGGAGAGCAAGACAAACAATAAGCATAATAAATAACTAAATCATACAATAGGCGAGAAGGTGCTAAGCACAGTGAAAATAAAGAATAGAGAAAAGGAGGCTGGCAGAGCCTGGCAGAGGTCTGCGATCGTTGATGGAGTAGTTGGCTTACTTTTTCCTGAACAGGTGATGTTTGGACAAATGTATTCAAATAGCAAGGCGGGGATGTTGGGGTGCAGCAGACATTGCGGGGAGAGCATTAGACAGAGCGGGCAGCCAGTGGCAGATCTCAGGGGGGAGGTGTCTGCCTCTTCAGGGGTCCCTGAGGCCAGTGGGCCGGAGCGGAGGGAGGGAGGGAGGCGGGAGTCATGGTCAGAGAGGCCATGGGCACATCGTGTACAGCCTTGTAGAGAGGCTGGCTTTATTCTGGGAGAAACAGGGGCCATTTTGATTCTGACAGCTTTATTGAGTATAATTTACATACTATAAAATTCGCCCATTGTAAGCACGCACAACGATGATGTCTAGTAGATTGCACAGCTATGCAGCCACCACCACCCTCCAGTGTTTTTTTTTTTTTTCACCCAGTTTTAGAATGTGTCTGTACCCGTAACAGATCCTCCATGGCTGTCTCCATCCATTCGCAGTCGCGGCTCCAGTGCCCGGGAACCGCTAAGCTGCTTTCCGTCTCACGGACACTTCATGGAAACAGAGTTCTGCAGAATGTGCTGCTCAGTTTCGTTGTTCCCATCTGGTGTCTTTCATGGGGCCTGACGCGTTTGAGGAGCTGCCACGTTTAGCGTCCTGGCAGGCCTTTTCATTGCTTAGTAGTATTCCCTCGTGTGGCCCGACAATGTGCATTTATCTGTTCCCCGTCTGGGAGGCTGCAGGGTTGTTGCTGGTGGGCCTTTGTTTACAAGTTTTCATGTGGTCATACGCTTCCATTTCTCTGGGGCAGTTACCTAGGAAAGAAATTACCGTGTCGTGTGGTGAATTTGTTTTACTTTTTAAAACCACCCAACTTTTCTAAATGGGTTGCTGTGTGAAGGGTCCAGAATGAGT
This sequence comes from Thryonomys swinderianus, assembly GCA_004025085.1. Lineage (NCBI taxonomy): Eukaryota > Metazoa > Chordata > Mammalia > Rodentia > Thryonomyidae > Thryonomys > Thryonomys swinderianus. The sequence continues at coordinate 13,570 of PVIC010007536.1, read as the reverse complement.
GGGTGGATGTTGAGGGACTGACTGTTTCATTAACATAATTACAAATGAGCCGGGTTCCAGGACAAAGTAAGGTTGGCACCGATCACCTGACCAGCTGGGCTCGGGCTGGCACCAGAGGCTTTTGTGGAGGACCCAGGCAAGAGAGCCCCGGTGCCAGCTCAGCCCTCCCTGCCCCAGAAAGGAGCAGCGAGGCCCGTCTCACCTCTCCCTCCTGCTCGCTGCCCAATCCTCAGGCATCCTCCACGCAGCCAAAGCATGAAAATCCCCAGTTTGGAGAAGAATCAGCACCAGGCATGACTATTTGAAGCTACGGAACCCTCTCCCCCAGGGAGATGACAAAATTCTCTTTGCAATTAAAATTCCTTTGAAACTGGGACCAAGGAAAATGCAGAGGAGAAAGCTCTTTAAACGAAGGCAAAAACTCTTCTGTAGCAATTACCGTGTGTGCATTTCAACAAAAGCTGTTTCCGCCTCCCTCCTCCCAGTGGCCGCAGGGAGCTGGCCCTGCCTGGGCTCTGCTTCTCCGTTCACTCTGGGCCCTGGGCCTGCCTGAGCCCCTTCTCTGGCTGGTCCCGCCACCCCACGTGTTTAGATTCCTCACATATCACAGCTTCAGTTTGGCCTTGACCTACAAGTGTCCACTTCCTGTGAGTCCTGCTCTCCCAGCTCCATGGCTCAGCTCAGCCCAGGTGCAATGCCATCCGTGCGCTCGTCCTGGTCCCGTCTGCTGGTCCCTTCCTGCCTGTGTCCCTTCCCTTCCCACAGGCTTCTTTCCCTCCTCAGCCCACCATCCTGCCTCTGCACAGCTCACCAGCTCTGTTAGCATCTTGCCCTGTGAATGTGAAGTCCAAGGCATTCGAAAAAGTAGGGCTGTCAGAGATCTAAGTTCACTTCATTTAGTCAGTCGACAAACAGGGAGCCATTACGATGTGCTATGCACTGAGCTGAAGTCTTAGAGACTGGCTATTTCTGTGTTTAGAAATAGGATGCTGGGGGTTTTTGGACCAACCCTTCAACTAAAAGGAGCTAAGAGCGCTGGATAAAATACAAAAAACATCTTATTAAAGTATCAAAGAGCTGACAAGTAAGCTCTTTGTAAGGAATTACCAGGAATTATTAGGTCAAAACTGAAGGGAAAACAGAAACGCAGAGAAGTCAGAGACGTACAGAAACAGCTTTCGTCCTAAGGGCATCTGCTGATCCCAGAGAATTTGAATTTGTTTTTTGATGATCTCCCAGCATAAGGGGAATGGTAATCAAAGTTTGTGGCTTGAACAAGGAAGGAAATCAAGCTCAAGACAGCCGTCAGGATAAAGTGGGACTCTGAGGGCTGTGGCCCTGGATAGGGCTGAATTATGGATTGGAAGTCACATCTTACCCAACGTGGGGGTGCCGGTGAGCCTCTGCCTCAAACGCTGTTTAAAGGGTTCCCACAATGGCAGTGACCACAGCCAAATGCAAATGCTTAAAAAAAAATGAAAGAAATACCCTTACCCTGACTTCTGATTTTTCCTTGAAATAAAATCTCAAGTAGAAGTACAATGGTCAGCACATAAAGATAACAAGATGCACCAGAAAACGATGCCGGGGGAGCTCAGCAGGAGAGGGGCATGTGGAGAAGCCAGTGACATTCCTGGCCTACCGGGAGGCACACCATAGTCCAGCAGGAAAGACAGACGTCAGTGCTTTCAGCAAGGACACACAGCCTCCGCTTACCTGTGGTGACACCTCTCCATCCATTTCCTCTGCCTCTCAGCAGCTTTCAACAAGCCGATCTCTGGTCCCGCCCTCGGTTTCCATGACACTGCAGACACTTGAACGGCCTCCGACCCCACTGGCAGCAGCTGCTGGATCTTTGTGCTTTGGCTCTTCCTCCGTTTCCTCTGTGACGCCGGAGGGCCCAGGGCCCAGGGCTCGCTCCTGGGCCTGCTGTCTCTCCCCAGGCGATCCTATTCATTTCGCAGCATTAAATGCCATCTGCATGCTGAGGCGTCCCTGACTGACACCTCTGGCCAGGACCTCTCTTTGGCGTTCCAGCCTGTCCCCCCATCTGCCCGCCACACATCTCTGTGGGTGCGTCTCAAGAACAACCCATGTGTGTCTCCAGAGCGTGACCCACCCATCCTCTAGCTTTCTCCCCAATCTGTCTTCCCCCAAATTCTCACCAAGCATCACTACCATCTAATGTGAAGGGTCACCCTGAGTCCCTGCTTGGAATTGAGGAAGAGACAATGATGATAGGAAGTGGCCAATTGAGAGAGTTATTTAGGACGTAAAGTGAGCAGACTTGATTGCCCACCTGCGGCACAGGGATGACTGCCGTCACGTGTCACTTCCAGCCTTGTGGCTGGGACAGTTCACGCAGATGGGTCCACTCACTAAGGTGAGAAGGCCTGCAGAAGAGCCTGTTTAAGGGAAAGGTACGGATATTTGCCTTTGGATGTGTTGAATGTGGTTCTGTAGAGGCATCTAAGTGGATGTGTGGAGAGAGTGGTTGTCTGTTTGGCTTTCGACTTCAAAGGGCAGATTAGGCCTGAGGATGCTGAGCTTGGAAGCCATCATAGTACTGATAGTAACTGGAGCCATTGGCGTGGATGATACTGTCCAGGGAAAGAGTGAGGAGTTTCAAAGTGGAAGAGATGACCCTATGCCTACAAAGGAGAGATGGGGGAATTAAAGAGATGGAATGGAAGCCAGTTGTTTAGTTTCATGTCCCAAATGCTGCTAAGAGTTGAGAAAATGAAGCTCAGAGAACATCCATTGGATTTAGAAACATGGCAGCTGTGGTGACCCTCAGGAGCCATCTTGACCCATGCTAAGGGTGAAGCCAGATGGAAGAGGGTTGAGAGGATAGTCAGGTAAGGAAAGGCCAGTGAGGATGGCCAACTTACTGGGCTTTCCTATCAAAGGAAAGAATTGAGAGTTATAGGGAGGTGTGTGATTGTGTTGGTTTTTCATTTTATAAAGATAGAATCTACCTGAATGTGTTCAGAAGCTGCCATCCAAGCCCATTAGAGGAGACTAAAAGTAAAGCAGATGTCTTGGCCCATTTTTCTGTGGCAATGCGCCACAGACTGGGAGGGAAAGGGGTCTGTTGGAGCTCGCAGTTCAGGCCGAGGTCAAGGGGCTGCGTCTGGTGGTGGCCTTACTGGCAGAATGCCTAGCTGGCATAGGGCATCACATGAAAAGAGACAGGAACTCCATGAGAGACCTAGTCAATCCGGCTTTTATAGCAGATTCGCTCTTGAGATAACCCTCCATTAATCTATTAATGGCATGAATGGATTAATCCACTTGTGTGGGCAGGAGAAGCTGACTTTTGAAGGAGACAAACCATAGCAACAGAAGGAAGAACACACCATGTAGGGTTCCTCAGATGCCTTCTGGGTAGGAATGAATGGCCCAGAACCCGGATAAGGGGACTGTCCTCAGACAGGAGGAGGAGTATCTTCCCTGGTGTCTCCTCCCCCTCACCGTGGGTAGGCCTCATGGGACAGCTGGCCTTGTCTTGCCTCGCTGTGCCAAGACCCAGGAACCAGATGTGCGCCATGGGCTCTGCCCAGGGTGGGAAAAGCTCCACAGACAGCTGTTGCTACGTGATCTTTCACTCTCATGATCTGATCTGCTCTCACTTGTGGAAAATTATAGTCAAACTTCACTTGGATGCAGCGCTTAACTCTTTCCAAAGAATGACTTTGTTTTCATTGTCTCCTCAGGCTTCCCCTAAAACAATTTTTTTTTTTAAAGAACAAACTGAGAGGATTTCTTCTCCCTGTTTGACAGAGAACACCGGACTCCGAGAGGGGAGGTGACTTACTTAAAGTCACACAGCTGCAAAGCTGGGAGCTGGGCCAGGTCTGTCCCCATCTCAAATCCTTCCTCAGAGAGCTGAGCACGGGTTCTGGGTCTCACCACCTGCTCATGGCACCGGTCGTGGAGCGGTGTATGTGAGCTCGGTTTCTCTCAGGACATGCAGCGGGCGTCCCTGGAGAGTGGGGCAGAATCCGCAGAGTCCATAGCTTTACTCGTGAGGGAGAGGATTAGAACTTGAACAAGGTGCTGAGCGCGGCTGGCTTTCCTGCTCCAGCCTGAGACAGGAGCTTAGGGAAGAAGGTACCTTATCTGCTGGCTCCATCGCTTGTCAGGAGAGGGAACAAAGTCACCTCCCTGAGGGCCTGGCCCCAGGGCCTCCTGTCTGTTGCCCAGATGGGACCCCGCTCGCAGTCCGGAAGGTGACTTGACCAAACTGGATCGGCGTCTGGACTCCAACCGTCCCGTCCAAACGGGGCTGTTAAGCCCATGGGCAGATTCCCTCCCAGGGCTCTTCACCCATCGGTTCTGGACACAGCGGGGTCAGGGAGAGGGATGCCTCCTCTGAGGGCGCACAGCCTGGCCACACCTTACCTGGCCACCCCTGTGCTGGCTCCCAGCACTGCACATGTCCCTCCAAAGGCTCCCAGGATCTGTCCCTTCACCTGGAATTCCCTTCCCTGTGGTTCTACACGGCAGCCCTTCCCTCTCCGTTGAGGATTAGTTCATGTGTCACCTGGTGAGGATGACCACGGGACTCCTGCTGATAAAAGCAAGACTGCACTGAGTACCTACTCTGTGCTGGTGCCTGGCTTAGGCTCTTGTGTTCACAGAGGTTCCGTAGGAAGAGGTCCCAAGGCTGGCTCTCCCTGAGGATGTGGCCGGAAATGAGAGTGCCACTCCCTGGTGAGCAAGGCAGGGGAGGGGAGTATTGACCACAGGCTGTAGGTCTAACAATACAAGTCTTCCTTACTTGTTCCTTACTTCTGCCCAGCATGTTTGCTGCTCTTAACATGTCCCGTCTGCTCAGCTATGTGGAGAAGAGAGGGGTGGCATGGAGCTTGGGGAGGCTGCTGGTCAGGAGCGCCGTTCAGGGGTCGGGCTGTCTGTGTGACCTTGGACAAGTCACCCGACCTTCTGCGCTTCATGGCCACTGTGAAATCACAATAGAAATGGGATCAGCCTTATGGGGCCTGTGTGAGAGTAATCAGATTATGCATGGAAATGCCTAGAATGATACCACCGAGCACTCAGTGTTCTTTATAATTTTATTAGCGGAGGACTTGGAAGCCACTATCAACTGAGCCAGTGCACAAGGGAACTTCACACCCTTTCTGGGCCTTTGTCCACCAAGAAAACGAGGAAGGGGATGGCCTCCCAGCTCTGATGTTCCGGGACATGAATGAAGTGAGAGGGACTGACCATAGGGGACAGGGAGTGAGACAGGAAAGCCCAGGCCAGAGTTGGGCTCCGGGGTAGGAGGAACCTCCCAGAGGCCCTGCGCACTGGTGACTTGTGAGGAATAAGTTTGTAGAAGAAGTTAACAGCCAGATCGCAGAGGACTGGAGGGCCAAGCGGTGCCTGTCAAGGCTGACGGGCTCAATCGATTATTCGGCAACTATGTCCAGGCACTAGAGAGGCGACGGGCCCCTAGAAAGGACTGATCGCCCCATCAGTGAGGGAAGGTGAGCAGGCGCTGAGCTCTAAAAAGTCAGGCCAGAGGAGGGTGGGCCAGCGCCTAAAACTCCCCATCAGCAGCGTCTTGGGTGCCACAGTGCGTGGGCACCAGCTGCTTCCTGAGCGTGTGACCTTGGCAGTTGACCTCCCATGCTGGGCTCCAGGTTGCCCATTAGACAATCCCAGCGTCTATGCAGTGGTTACTGCAGGCACCAGCCACAATGGCTATGGCAGGCGTGTCCTGGCTGGGGCCACTGTCAGCTTCCGGTCCTTGGTCCTCAGCCTCCCGAACCTGTCCTGCCTCTCTGGCCTCTCCTCTCCCCTGCCTAGGAGGAGGTGGCCATGGGAAATCAGGGCTGCCAAGCCCGCAGGCTCCCTGAGGAGCTCGCCATGGTTACCAGCCGCCTGCGGGAGAGGCCATAAATCCTGAGCAGGGGTGGCGGCCAGGAGGGAACCCGTGCGCGTGTGTGGGGTGGGAAGGGGGGCAGCTAAGTGGAATTGAATCTTGTTTAAGGAGGAGCCCACGCCTCCCCGGGCCTGTAATTTACTGTGAGGTTGACAAGATGAAAGCGGAATTTTCAGTGGCATAATCGCCGGGACCTCGGGGAGCCGCGGGAGATGAGCCGCCAGGCCGGCTGTGGCAGCTGGGCTTTAAGGAGATCTGGGGTGCTGATCCTGCTGTGATCACAGCAGGCGGCAGACCCAGCGCTCCTGCTCCAGAGCACCCAGGGCTCCGGCAGGCTAAGCCGGCTCAGGCTGTGTCTTGCCTGCCGTCGTCAACAGAGCCCAGGTCAGGCCCCAGGCTACTGGCAGATTTGATAGACTGGAAAGCGCCACCCAGAAGCTGCAGGCTGTCGTGACCTCCCTCGGCGACTGCCCGCAGCCAGGGTGAGCCGTCCCGCCCTGGGACAGGCTGCCTGTCCGGCGGCTATAATGGGGAGACTGCAAGGCCGGCCCCGGTCTGAGTTGGAGCCTAAGAGCTTCAGAGTTCATGGGGCCGGCGAGTCCTCTGCCAGTGTTGCAGCCCAAGTCCCCTCACCCCGGCCCCAACATCTCCCTGTGAGCCACCGTAGGCAAAGCGCCACCTTAGGGCCTGTTTCCACAGGACCAGACCCTGACCTCTGTCACCAGGCTGGTTCCGCAGCCACGTGTGTATGCATCTTGGGTAGGATGATAAAAACTTCTTCTGCAGATGAGGAGACCGAGGCCCAAAGAGAGAATAAACTCACCAGGGCTGAAACTGGGGCTTACAGACTGCCAGTCCACATTTCCAGCCCTTCCATTTTAAAGATTGGGAAAACTGAGGCCCAGAAAATCGGGATACAATCCAGGCCCAGGGCAGAAAGGGGTCATGGAAGCAGCCTGCTGGGATAAATGCTTCAGCTCTCTAACTGTGACTCTTCTTTGTGGCTCTGGCGAGACCCCTGTCTTTCTGTCCTAGCTGGAGACCTGAAGCCATTGGTCTCATGGCTTCTTCAAGACATGACAGGAGGAGCTGGCACTGGCGCTAGACCAGGCCTTTCACATGCGTATGGCGAATTGCCAAGAAGACGGGCAATGCTTGGTTCAGGATTGGGCACACAGTAGGTGCGCGGTATTTTATCTGCATCACGGCTTGACTCAGGGCCTCTCCGTGCCTGCCAGGGAGTCTGCCCAGATCTCAGCAGGCTCTGGGGCCAGACTTCTTCATTCTAAGCCCTGGCCTCCCACTGCCTGGCTGCCTGTCTCCTCGGACAAGAGACCTCCCCTGTCCGTGCCCCAGTTTCTTCATTCAAAACACAGTAATGACAGTAAAGTGGACTGCAGTGCAGATGACACAGGGAACCCCGTGCAAGGCGCTGCACGTGAGGGTCAGTATGTAGAGGCTTATTTTTAGCTCATCAAAGGTACAAGTCCCACACGCAGAAAGCACCGTGTATGTCTTACCCCTGTGAAGACTGTCATCATTATAACCGGACCAGGTGACCTGGGGGACTCCACAGAGACCTCCTCAGTGCTGGGCCTCTGATGAGCCCCAGGAGCTGCATGTTGTGCAGAAGCTGAGAGAAGGTGGAGACTTGTCCCGGGTCACCCAGCATGGCCGGATCAAAGCCACGCGACCCAGTCAGCCCGCCTGCCTCTCCAGCTTGCCTGGAGAGCTTTCTCTTGTTTCGCAAGGGGACAGATTCCTTAATGTCATCTGTTCAGGTTGCAATAAAAATTAACTACCCTGAATATGGGCCTCATCAATATAGTTCCAAAAGGGCGACAGGACTAAGGGGGGTGGGAATGGAACCTATCACGTGTTCTCCTGGAGCAGCCAAGTGCCCCGGGGCCCCCAGCCTGCAGCTTTCCCCGCCCTGGCGGACCTCAGACCCCAAGGCCTCGAGTGACAGAGCTGCAGCTGGGACTCAGACCCTGTCTGGCTCGGTGTCGCCCTCCGCGCCGGGGTCGGCCCCCACCCCACGCTCAGCCCTGCGTCCCCACGCCTGAGACCTCCCTCCGTTTCCGCCCCCACCTGGAGGGCCGTGCTTGGCTCTGGGTGAGCGGAAGAGGAGGCCTTCTCCCCCGGCCTGCCGGGATGCATGGGGGCGAGGGCCCTGCCACGCCATACCCCAACTGCCCCCTGCGGCGGTAAACTTGAACAGATTTGAGTCCAAGACCCTCCTCTGGCTGGAGCCGCGTACTTATTTCAAGATCCGGGGAAGGGCCAGGAACCCCAGACCTTGGTCAAAATGCCAGGACCCTGGTGGGGTGGAACTGGGAGCGAGTGTGTATGTGCTATGTGTACACAGCAGAGACGGGCAGCCGAGGAGATGGGACAGGGCGAGAAGGAGGCAAAGATGGGAGAGAAGGAAGAAACGGACCAGAAGGAAGACGTGCGGAGTGAGAAGCAAACGCCAAACAGATTGATAAATGGTGGTGTAGTGGTGGGTGGAGTGCTATACAGCGGGGAAAAGGGGCCCGTGCAAGGACAAAGACGATTCTCACAATCAGGGTGGAGAAAAGGAGGCAAGGTCCAAGAGTGTGTGTGGCATAAACCCATGTACGTGAAGCCGAGAAGCGAGCAAAACAGCAACCAAAAGCTAAGAGGTTGCAGGAGGCACAGCAAGGTTGGACTCAGTAAAGACGGGCGAGGACCGGCTTCCGCTGGAGCCGAGGCACAAGGAACCAGTGTTCCGTCAAGAAGGGACATAAGCTGGGCTTCTCAGAAGGGGCCGTGGTCAGTGTTTTGACCAAACGAGTGGACACTCGGGCTCACTTTGTAGTCATGAGTTACCCTGTGTACTCATGATTTGTGCAGTTTTTGGTATCAAAGCTAAATTTGATTTTAACTAATTACAGAAGTCCAGAAAGACAAGGAGGAGGAGAGATGGAAGGCGAGGAGGGGAGGAGCGCCCGGGGCTCTGCCTGGCTGGCACTGGGACGGGTCCCTGCCCCACCATCGGGCCACGTCTGTAAAATGGAATAAATATTGACACGGCCAGGATGGTATTCAATTTGTCCTGATCACTGGGCTGCGGTGAGTTCTGACAGGGCGCGGTGTAAAACAGCAGCCCGAGATGTAATTTCTACTGTCAACATGATGTACAGCTCCACTCTGCCTGCGGCACTGGCAGCGGGCAGGGTGGGGGCGGGGTGGGGACAGGTGCAGTGGGCACCTGGGGAGGAGCAGCCACACAGCTGCCCTGGGCAGTGGGCTGGCCACCTGACAGGTGTGTGTGTGTGTGTGCACGTATGCAGTGTGTGCCTGTACATGTGTGTGCCTCTCTTGCGCGGGGGTCAAACCTGGGGTCGGAGTCGTACCAAGCGCTGGCTGGAAGGCAGGTTCGTGCTCAGGGCTGAATGCGGCCACTGACCATCTCCTCGCCCAGCCTCACTCCATCCAGAGCGACCACCAACTAGCTGTGTGGCCTCGGGCAAGCCCCTCAACCTCTCTGAGCCACTGTCCCTTCTCCCACAGCAGACATTTTAAGGCAGCTGTTACGAGCACTCAGACCCCTGATGTAAAGTGTCCTGCACGGGCCGCGGTGCCACCTCCTAGTATTAGCTAATGGAATGGCACCGTGCCTGGCACACAGCAGAAGCTCTGCATGTTAACTACCGTTGTTCCCACTGACTCATAATCAGCTCAGTGGACGCCACCTGCCTCCTCTGTCCCCCTCTGTCCACTGCGCTGCCAAGGCCGCTCCCCAAGGGACAGAGCCGGGATGAGCCGTCGTTGTCCCCGTCCCGCAGCGTCCTCACCGGAGTGAAGGGAGACGGAGCAGGAGACGGAGCCGGGGCGGCGGCGACCCAGCACAGCGCTGCGGGAGTAAGCACTGCAGTGCGCGTCCCGGGCCAGGACGGGCCGGCCGCGGCAGGTGACCAGTACACGTCGGCTCCAGCGAGGACACCTCTCCCGACCTCACCCCCTGCTCCATCCGTCACCACGCCTGCTCCCCCCGTCTGCTCCCCATGACGGCCTCCCCGGCCCCCAACATCGCTGCTGCCTCCCAGACACTGCCGGTGCCTCCTCCTGGTTCAGCCTCCTGCAGCCACAGCTTTTTGTTTAGCAGCGAGCCTGGCGAGCCCTGTAAAGACGCGCGCTTGGTCGCCTGCCCTCTGTCTAACCCTCCATCCTTCCCCTCCCAAGCTCCACCTGCAGCCCGCGGCCTCTCCTCGGGGGCTCGGGGCGCTGCTCTGACGCTGACTGCCCTCCGGGCTGTGCTCAAACCCGAGACGGCGCCCCAGCGTGCCTCGCCTGTCCTCATTTCCGCCTAAACTTCTTCCCAGGGAACGGCCCTGAAGGACCCGCCGGCCCTGTGAGATCATGTCAGTCCCCTGCACTTTCTCTGCAGAACATGAACCCCCGATAGCTGTACATTTATTCGGCTGTGAGCTGACTGGCTTGACCACGCGCACACCATGCGCAGCCGCGGCGCACTGACCCTCCTGACGGCCCCGCGCTGCGTCCTTAGCCCCCAGTACAGTTCGGGCGTATAGTAAGTTCCCAATCGATGTGTGATGAGTCAATAAATGGAGCCGGGAGAAGGAAACGACTCCACAGAGGGACCTTCTGCGGGAAGTGGTGGGTGGCCACGAGTCACCCCTGCCGGTGCCTCCATCTGTCCGTCCGTGTAGCCATGCGTCTACCGCTCACACACGCAGAGTGCCCTCTGTGAGCAGCACCCTGACGTGGTAGGTGAGGGCGGAGAGAAGTAGTGGTCCCCCCTGGTCACAAGGCAGAAGGGCTTTCCTGGCAGAGGGGGGCGGCAGGAGCTAAGGCCCAGAGGAGCACGGAGGCACGGAGCCAAAGCAGCAAGTGTCGCCATCTGCCTGGGGAGATGGGTCCGCCGAGAAGTGAGGTGGTGACAGTGGTGGACAGTGGACGGGTTCAGATCCCACAGGGCCCTGCGGGACCCTGTGCACCAAAGATCTGGGCTTCGGAGTCAAAAGATCAGAGTTCAAATCCAGGGTCCATAACCTACCAATGGTGTGACTTCGGGCACGTCAGTGGCCTCTGTGCCCGTCTTTATCTGAAAAATGAAGACAAATGACAGTCCCCTCCCCAGATGGCTGCATGTGGTGTCACTGAGGGTGAAAACTTGTTGCCATAAGTAGTGAGGAATGAATGCCAGTCTGAGTCAGGTGATGGGGGTCAGCGGGGCCCCCGGACCGAGCCGCACACTAGGTTCAGCGCAGACTGTGGACCCCAATCGGGCTCTGCAGAGGCCGACTGCGACCACGCGGTCCGTAGGCTCTGGCTCTGCTCGCCCCTCGCCCTGACCCCCACCCTCCCCGCTGCCAGACCCAGAAGCCCTGGCAGACCCCGATGCACACACAACGCAAACACCCCGAGGGGCGAGCGTTCTTTGCGAGGCACACGGCGTCCACTGGGCTGGACGGCCCACCTCGCCACTGCCCCACTGCTGCTCCCGCGGAGTGAGGGCACGTGGGAAGCTGTCCCCGGAGCTGGGGCGCTGCCCCTGCCCCGCAGTGCCATGGGAGCTGGGGGCCCCCGCAAGGTGAACAGAGATGAGGCGGGCTGCCCGGCACCCTCTGTGCCCAATACTCCTGCCTCCACCCGGGTCTTTTCTGACCCAAAAGGAGAGAGCTGGAAAAAAATCATTCCTCCCCAGGGAGCAGGTGGCAGCCAGCACAGAGAACTCTGGGCTCGGGATCCAGCGGGCACTGTGCCCTTGGGACTCAGATGGGGCAGACAGGAGCCAGACTGCCAGGCACAGCTCCCACTGGCAGACCTGCGAGCCAGGAGAGGGTGGAGAGAGGGAAAGAATGAATGAAAGAACAAATGAATGAATAACCTCCTCCTGTAAGCCCCTTGCCCTGGCACCAACCTGGCACAGGAATAGAACCCTCACCCCGTACGCGCGTCCCCTCCTCTGGCACAGGGTGCACGTAGGGGTCTGGTTAGCAGTTGTTAAATGCAGGAGTGAATAAATAAATGACTGAGTCGACAGAAGCTCTGAACCTTTATGTGGCCAGATATTTTGTATACAATAGGGGTTGGTCTGGTTACTGTTTGTCAAATGACCAGAAATAAACATGGCCCCGGTCATCGTCCTCACACCAGCCATCATTTATGGCCAGGCACAAGGCCCCCTCCTTCCCATTTCATTTCTCCTTCACCTTGTCCTGAGATAAATCCTGCTGTCCCCACTTTCCAGATGAGAAATGGACTGAAGGTCACACGCACAGGGTAAAACTGGAACTGGGACCCAAATCCCTGTCTGACTTCAGTCCCCTAAATGTTCAGTTCTGCTCCAAAGAAAGGGTTAGGAGACTGCGCTTCCAGTGTCCTCTGCTTCGTCCTGCCGGGAGATCACCGTGCCCCTCCCCTGGGTCTTGGCAGACTAAGAGGCTGGGAAACCACTGCGGGGTGGGTGGTATATGAAGCCCTTCCCCTGTCCCCAGGGAGACAGCCAGATGACAAAGGAGAGGCAGCAGCCTCGGGGCTGGCAGTCCTCACCTTGGCGCTATGGTGCCAGGGCACTGAGAAATCAAGACAGGACGTGCCGGCTGCCCGTCCTAGACTCCAGACGGACACAGGATGGGCGGCGGCGGTGCAGGGAGTCACCGCAGTCTGCCACGCCAGGTGCTTCTTGGGGAGACACTCACTCGGCCCCCAAAAGGTCTTAGCAAGTCTCTCCCGAGTCCTTCTCAGGCCTCTGCTTGGTGCTCAGCTCTGGAAGAACCACTAGGACACGGCCTGTGTCACTCTGATCCCTGCCGTCATGGCTGTCACTTAGCTCCAGGATGCACTCAGCTGGACAGTTGCAAATGAGCATCTGAAGGGAGGAGAGCCAAGAATGGGATCCGATATCATCAAGGACACACACTGTTCCATGTTCCCTTAGGAGATTTCTTTGGCTTCTTGGAGTGTCTCCCTGCAGCATCCCCAAATGGCTGCTGCCGCTCCAGCCTTTGCCTACTCACACATGCGGAAAACAAAATGTTCCTCTTTAAGGCATCTCTTTTTAGAGAATAAAAACACTTTAGATTGCATTGACCAGAATTGTGTTGCATGATAACTTCTCAATCCATTACTGGTGGGTAGAGATCAATGGCTCTTATTCCTTTAGACTAATCACTCTTCACAGAGGAGAGGCTGAGCCCACGACCAAACTGACGGTGGACGTTGAAATGAAATGGAAACAGGAAAGGACAGGCAGTGAATTGGCTGTTTGCAGCCAGCTGCATCTTGTATTTCCCATCACTCTTTTTACACCCCATAAGCCCTGCTCCCTCTTCTGTCTGGAGGTCCCTCTGCTCCAGCTGTTTCTTCCTATCACGTCCTGCCTCTTCTCCCTACTCTTGATCAGATCCTGCCCACCTTTCAAGGATCAGCTCCAGGGCCCCTCCTCCAGGCAGCCCTACGGGGTTTCCCAGCTAGATGTAAGCTTCCGGTTCTTTCCATCCCGTTCTTTATTCAAACTGATTTTTTGTTTTGCTGATTTTTGTAAAAATACTGCTCTCGTCTACTCGTCTCTGGCGGAGTTCATTTAATCACAGGACTTGGCTTACAGTAGGCATGGAAATGATGTTATTAAATAGATAAGTGAGTGTGTGGTATGTATCAAGTACTACGTAAATGCCGCCTGAA
>PVIC010007535.1:25503-50800 GCA_004025085.1 Thryonomys swinderianus | reverse complement strand
TTCATAAATAAGACTTTTTTGTGGATTTCTTTATCATTTGGGAACAGGTTTTCATATAGTTATCATAAACACTGAAATTTTGATTGTAGAAATATAGACAAAATTTTCTTTTCCAGCTAGTCTATATTGCTAAAATAGTATCCGTATTCCCTAAGATACATTTTTTACAATCCTTTTGTTTTTGAACAGTTTATCTAACAGTTTGTCACTTTTGTTATTATTGCTTGTTTTGATTATATTTGTTTACAAATAGCTTTGGTAGCTTTTCTATTGTTATTTGCTTTCTGAAAAAGTCTTCTCTTCATTGCTTTTGACACTCTCCTCTCCCTCTTCCTCTTCCTTGTTATTTCTCTCCCTCTTTTTCTCAATATATGGTAGGTGCCTGTAACCCCAGCACTCAAGTAGCTAAGGCAGGAAGATCACTGAGAGTTCCAGGCCAGCTTGGGCTACATAGTGAGGTTAAGCCCAACCTGGAATACACAGACCTGTCTTAAAAACAAAACTAGATACAAAAAAAAAAAAAAAAAAAAACTGAGATCTTTTCACCATGATCACATGGCTCTGATGTATGATTTCTTATTTCTTTTCTATCTTTTTACCTCTTGAATTCTCTCTGGGTATCTGTGTTCTTTTTGCCTGTGTTCCAGTTTATTCATTCTGTGTTAGTGAAAACTACTCAGTCATTACTTCTGTCTTAGTGAAACTCTCTGGTTATAGCTTATATTTACTACTCTTTCTCAGTGTTCATCTCTTTTCTATGAAAATGCTAGCTATCCAGGCTTTGCCCGGGCTTCTAGCACCCCAGTGCTTTACAATGGAAGTGGTGCCAAAGGTAGAGAGCCCTTGTCCACCCCTCCTGGTGCTTCCCCAGGACTTTGACTTCAAAGTTCTTGCTGCCTCAGTAGCTCTTCAGTGACTTCAACCCACTGTTGCTGCTGCTGCTGCTGCTGCCATTCAGTTTAAGTTTGTCAATGCGTAAAGTTCGTTTAAAAGTAGTCTAACAGCCAGACACAGAAAGCTCCATTCTCTTTTCTAATTAATTGATTTCTGCTTTTTTATTAAGCATTTTCATCTATTTTTCTTTTGTTTTACTAGAAGATTTTTCCTTCACTTTCCTGAATTGCATATTTATTTGTGCAATTTCTTTAACACTTAAAACATTGCCTTTAATATAAACACATTTTGAACTTATCAACTCTCTGTGAATAGTAACTAACAAGAGCAAAGGAACTGACTTTTTTCAATTGATTTTATTGGTTGGTACCCTTTATACATACATTATGATCACACTCAACATTGAGAATTTGTACCTGTACATGACACATCTTGATTCTCATTCTTTCCCATGTCCCTGCAGAGAACCTGATTTAATTCTGCTCTGACAATTATTCAATAAATATTTAATGGTTTTCTTTCTATCCAACATCAATTATCCGTTTCCTACTTTTTAATAGCACTCAGATTTGGTTCAAGTATCTGGTACTGTCTTCTGAGAAAAACTGCTCTGAGGGGACCTGATTCCACCTTAACTCCAATCTTAAGCTCTGCATTAGTTTGAATCAATTTACACGTTTTCTTCCCCTGGCCATATTAACTGGTTCAGATGTACATAATTGTCAAATCATGTCAGTGAGCATGTTCTCGAGAGTTTTGCCTGGAACCCTGAAACAGGAATACTCTTTTTCTCCATTGCATATACGTGAGAATCCATCAAGCCTATTTTTTCTTAGCCTTCATGTCAAACCATGAGAGAAACCTGCCAAGGATGATGAGCAGGACGCATCATGGACTTGGACGGAGCTACAAGTCATAGAGCAATTGACCCAGAGCCCTAATTAAACCATGCAGGATGCCCACCCTCCAGCTGGACTTTGGGCTCCTGGCCCAACCAATTCCTTTTATTATTATTTAAGCCACTGAATGTAACTGGCTTTTATTTTTTCATTGACAAATGCATTCGAAGCAACACACTTGGTTACCTAACACAGATTTTGTTATGATGATTACATTGGAGAAAAACAAACAAACAAAAATTTAAAAAAAATAGATTAAAACCTTTTCACTGACCCAGGTATCAAAACGCAGCCACTCATCTTTAATATCTGGACTTTATTCATGTTAGAGATCAAGCACCTAGTCTAACCTATTCAGTTCTAACCCAGTGCATGTTGAATAAATGGAATACTTGCGGATTACAGTAATGTTTATATTGAAAAATATTATTATAGACTTTCAAATAGGAAAGAAAATATTTTTTGATGTATAAAACATTCTCAGCTGGCAGCCAATAGGACAGTTTAGTATTCATATGGTCTGATTCCAACAAAATGCTTCGTTCTTAAGATACTGCAGATTTATGGGTATCAATAGACAGTATAAATTCCAAATATTTGTAACAATAAATTTCATGATGTATGCTTTTATGGAACATCGATTAACATGAATGGCAAGAATATATCATAAAACAAATGTGTTTATTATAAAATAAATGAAGGATTGCAAGATTACTTCCAACTCTATAAATAACATGATTTTATGAGCATAACCTGACCTCCTCTTATCCCAATTATCACATCCAGGCCCCTCTCCACTCTCTCTCCAGTAACTACCATGACACGCCTACCACCTCTGGCTCTGTGAGCACAGTCAAATCTGGGATGTGCACATCCAGCGACCAGGGGCATTCAGGAAGGGAACTGAACTGAGAGCGTGACTCAGTCTGCGTCCTCACCCAAGGAAAGACTCACAGAAGATCTCAGACATGGGAATAAGCATGGTGGGCAATGTGGGTCCAATCAGATGTATTTCAAGTTAGAGCAAAGGTCCATTCAGTAGCATGGACAGAGTTAGGGAATGGGAAGGAGAGATGTGACTGTGTACTCTTCTTAAAGGCAGGCGTGACCATTGTTCTTATAGTTTTCCTTGGAGAATGGCTGGAGTCTCTGCCAAGCTAGTCATAGTAAATGCTTGGCCTCAAAGTGATTCGCACCCCAACATCTGCCACTAGAGAAACGACAAGAGGCGGCAGCCAGGAACACTGCGGGGACTCCCAGGCACAGCCCTGGATGCGGGAGGAGGGGAAGGGCCCCGGGTGGCAGCACAGGTGGCAGCCAAGTGGCAACTTGCATGCCAGATGGTGGGGCGTCACATGCTGCCCTCTGGCAAGCAGTGCCCATTTGAGGGAACTAAGGAAGCCCTTGGCTGCTCAGATGGACATATGGTGCCAAAGAGGAAGATGCAAAATTGTACTCTGTGGAAGCTGATGAATAAAACCAAAATAGTTCTTACTTAAAGGGGAACTATGAATAAACAAACTATCACTTATGATTTTATAATACAAGGACAAAAACTTGCATGGGAATCCAAAGAGAGAACTCCTTCAATGGGTTGCCCCAGTAAAATCCTTTCTTCTAGATAGCTTCATAGCTTTGCTTCATGATCCACTTATTTTTCCCAACATTAATTTTTTTCCATCTTTATACTATCTGTTCATCTTGGTAATAAACTTCTTCCAAGTGCCTGACTAGTGTGGAACAGCATTTACTATCCACCCACATTCTTGCAGGCATGGTAATGGATTCCTCCAAGTAGGAAATTGCTACTTTAATGCTACCAGGACACTTTGAAACCAGACAGTTGAAAAGATGTCATTGTGAATTAACACAACAGACTGACATAATCTGGAAAGAATTCTTTCCAAATTATTTGGACATGAAGAAGGAAGTAGGTCAGAAAATTATGACCTCTACATATTTGTTTCGCCTAATATGCATCCTTATTTCAGACAACTAATTGTGAGCTATGGAAGATGAAAGTTTAAAGGGAATATCATAAAAAAGCCATTCTCATAACTTCTCCTCTGCAGATTCCATAAATAGATTGGAAATAATCTCCAGGGAACCTCTGTAGCAGCTTGTGCACTGGAGGCAGTAATTAACATGATCCAAAGACAGTGTAATCTCCTTAAACACTGTCACTATTTCTTATTTTTTCTTAAAATGTGATTATTTTTTGTTAACTTCCTTGGCTTAACATTTATATTTAAATTGCCCTACTTCTGTCCCTTGTGTATCAAAGAAAGATAGAAAAAATGCAGCCTAGGAAGCCAGAAAAAAGCAAAACAAAACAAAACATTTCTGTAAGTATACAGTCTTGCTTTGAAAATGAGACAGCAACTGGAAGCAACTAAAAAATACATCCTTGATTTCCATATTTATTACTTCTATGCAGAAACATATATGTTGTAATCATAGTAATAAGGTCTTCATTTTTTAATGAATGTAAAACAGTCCAAGAACAAATCCCTTAAAAGAAGAATTTAATTAGATATTAAGGAAGATCTATTTTCTTAAGGGGTCTCAAATTCTAGAAGAAAAAAACCTTTCTAGTTGATTTTTTTAATGTGATAACAAAGAAGGAGTAATTTTTAAGGATGGTCTGTCAAAAATATTCCTCCAGGAGTAAAGATATCACTGCTCTTTTGGCTTGTAGACTTGCTATTGGCAGAACACTGTTCTGTGAGGGAAGGGAACTACATTTTGTTACACAAGATCTCTGCCTAGTGATGGTTCATAGATGTTCCTAAGTTTCTAATTCTATGTGTATATTTAAGAAGCAAGATAATTCTAAAACTTGTCCCAATACAAGAATTTAATTAATAAGTTTTCATTTAGAAAGCAATTAGTTTTCCAAGCTACTGGTGATCACATGTACCAAGTACAAATTCCTTGAAGGCTGTCTTCAAAACACAATTTTGCTTTACTATGATACTTTCAGAAGTGTGTAATTTTGTAATGTAGATACATGTGTGTCTTCAAAAACTGTTTTCAGATCAATAAGAAACTCATCACTAAATGTTGCTCCAATAAGAACTCTGGATCAGTCTGCTAGGGCAGCTGTGACAAAGCACCGCAGACAGCTGTCTTAGCACCAGAAATGTGTTGTTCCACTGATTTCTAGAAGTCCAAAGCCAGTGTGTCAGCAGCTCTGGTTCTGTCTGTGAGCGGAAGACAGAATATGTGACATCTCTCTTGCTGGCCTCCGGTTATATGGTAGAGTATCAGGAATTTTTTGGTGTGGAGAAGCATCAGTTTGTTTGTCTTCATCTTCACATGGTCTATTGTCTTCATTTCCCTTTTTTTTTTATAAGAATCAGTCAGATTAAGATCCATCTGAAGACTTCAATTTAGTTACTTCTGTAAGAGAGCTTTATCTCCAAATAAGGTTACACACTGATCCACTGGGGATTAGAATGCTAGGATATTTTCTCCTGGGAGGACACAATCTACCTACTACATACTCCCCTCAAAAAAATAACTATGTGGATAGAGTAAAAAGTACAAAAGCAAGCTACTATATTTAACCAAACCAGACATCTATATTACTTTATTTCTTTCTTAGAGCACATATACAAATTTTGATTCTATCCAAAGATTAAACTACCTCATGGCCTAGTGTTTTGAGAGCAAAAAAAAAAAAAAATGATTAATTTGTTTAAATTCAACTTTCATAAGATTGAACAGAAATTGCACACATACAGCCAGAAACTAAAATTGCCATGTCTTGTGCTTTACTGTGTAGACAGCACACAGAAAACCTTTAATATTAATGGTTCCCTTTGCTGATATGTTTGATCCACTTCAGAAACTATTTTTATTAGAATACTCAACTTACTGTGACTACAAAATTTTGATTACTAACTGCAGAGCCCAGGAGACACCAGAGATCCCGCCCTGCCTCAGATGGATGATGTTCATCTGCAGACATCCTCATGTCACCCAGCTGGGTGTTACCTGTCACAAAAATAGCCCTGAAGGCCACAGCAAACCTATACACAGCCAGTAAACCCTGTCACAGAAATCAAGCACCTTGTTCTCATCAAGCTAGTGCCACCATCATCCTTCAGAGCCTCAAACAAAAATGATGCTCCACAAGCAACTGCTCATGGTCTGTAGCTCACAGGTAAACAGCTTTTCCCTGTGGAAAACTCCATCTGATCCTGTGAGCACACATTCGTGCTGGCCACCTCACCCCTTCTATGAGAAACCAAGAAGACACCTGACATTAACTCATGCTGGGCCTTTAAAATGCACCTTTGAGGAATTGAAAATTTTAACTCTAGGGCACCCCAGAACGCAGGCACATTCACCATGAAGGCGTTGGGACCACAGCCACAAATTCCCACAGCTGAAGGGCTGCTTTTCTTTTCTAGTCTTAGCTGACTCAAAGCCTTTCCAAGAAATCCTTCTGTGGCCTTACAAGTGCCATATTGAACTATGCTCCTTCTAACTACCCAAGCTGAAGCCAAAACTCCTATTCCACAGCCAGAGCTGTGCTAGCAGCTGGGGTAGAAGATAGAGATGATCGGTAGAGCAGCTGACACCTTGGAAACTTCATAGAACAACTGTAGATGTACTCCACTCTCCCTTCTTTGATTAGTCCATTAGTATTTTGAGACGCTGGATTTTCTCCTGGCAGTAACCTTCCTGGTGTTGTTTGAAAACTATGGCAAGACAGGGAGTTTATAAAACACTGTGGTTATATACATTTAAACACAGGCTATAATCTTTCCAGCTAGAGGATACACTCTCCACTAAAATGTCTCACTTCAGATGCCGTTGATCCCAGAAAATTTTAAAATCCATTAGAGAAACTTTAGGAAAAAAATGATCTTTTAAAGCAAATAGACCCCGAAGGTCCCAAAGAGTTAAGAAAGAATCTTCAATATAAAACCAAGATTTAAATTAATTTCCTCTTTACACTTTGCAAATTCATTCTGCTTTAAACACACACCATGTCGGCTGCTGGAAAGCTGCGGGGTTTGGCTTGAACTCAGTGGCCCGCCCGTGTATTTACAGTACGCCGCACGGGGGTCTGGGAGCCGGTCCCTGGGGTGCAGGCCAGTCCTGGCCTCCCTGCTCCCTAGTGTGGATGGAGGTCATGGGAAACGAGCCACTTGTTTGAATTTTCTCTTCCCGGTCCCCATTTCCGCAACCGGCTACCGGTGGATAAACAAAGTGGTGCTTCGGGAAGCAGCCCGCAGAACGACCCCAGCGCAGCACCCGCGGCCTCTCCCCTCGCGCCCTCCCGGAAGGCGCGGCCCGCTCAGGCCTGGTCCCTCTTCGCTCTGCGTTCGCCCCGCCCCGCAGGGAGCCCGCGGGGCTGCCTTGCTCCCTGGAGCGGCAGCCAGCCGAGCGCTCCAGTTGGGGTCCGGACGGGAGTCGGGGAGCCGCGGACTCTCCAAGGTAGCCCCGCGTGGGTGGGTGCGGGGCTGCGGCTGCTCAGGGCCTCCGCGGAGCGAAAGACCCAGACCCGGGCTCTCCCCGCGCTCCTAAAGAGGAGGCCGCCGAACTAGCCCGCCATTGCGGAGGGGGAGGGGCCAAGGCGCAAGTACCGGAAGTGGAAGGCACAGCCGGAAGTTCGAGGCCGGCAGAGCGCGGCAAGCTTCCTGGCTCCTTCGTCAAGTGTTCTGCTTGCGCCGTGGTGCCCTCTCTCTCATCAGACGATAGTGTTAAATACACGTAAACGCTGTCTCTCAGAGGATCCTGAGAGCAAGAGAAGATGTGAAACCTTGTCCGTCTTTGAATTCTGAGACCACGACAGTCGTTCAGCAGCTTTAGCCTTGTTACTGGATCAGATCGTCTTTGGTCACCCGAAGAATGAAGACAAATGCTCTGCTGAACATTTTGCATTCCAAATGTTTTCTTGGCACCTAACAAGTAAAAAGTGAGTTGGTCACTGGCCTTACAATCAACATTTTCCTCTATCGATGCAAATTTTTTTTATAAAAAGATGAGCATAAACTCCCAAGATACAGACTTATGTAAGCGTCTTTCAAAGGTACCTTCCATAACATCCTTAGGTAACATCCCTGAAAAATTATCTTTTTTGTTCTGTGTGTTTTAATTATATTGAACTATGAATTGTTCCTGACCTGAACACCAGTATTATCCATCTTCTTATGGAATATCACTTTTCTTAAAAGTTTCATTCTGTGTGTTTTTCACTGCCTCTGAGAGATAGGGTGATTTTGTGAGGGTAAATTTGAGAATGGCTCCGCATGCTCTACTCTATCTTGCCCTTCTTCCTCGTGAGTCCTGGCTGGCTGCTGTATTTGTTGGCCTTTTGTTACTGTGGCAAACGCCTGAGACAGACAGGGTAGCAGGAGAAACAAGATATTGGCTCAGAATTTTAGAGAGTTCATTCCGTGGTCACATAGACACATTGTTTTGGTCCTGAACATTATTTTGGTACAAAATCAACTGGGGACCCCATTTCCCCCACATCATAGTAGTGGGGAGGAGAAAATATAGAGAAGAGGGCCCCGGTTACAACGCCAAAGAGCATGTTTCCAGTAACCTTACTTCCTTCTAGTGTGCCCCATCTCCTGAATTTCCACTGAGGCTTGTTAGTGTATCAGCTAGGGACCCAGCCTTAAGCACAGCCTGTGAGCAAGCCTTGAGATCAAAGCAAATGCCTGCAGAATCTGCTTTCTTGCCTGCTCAGATATGGGCCCTCAAGAGTTCTTTTCTCAAGGTGGAGAGTCTGCTTGCTCTTGTCTTCAGTAATAACCTCTTTTGGTGCATACTAACGTTTTCCAGTGCTATGATATCAGTAATTTAAGCAATACTCAGATCTCTATCTGTTTTTACTTTTTATCCCTCAATTTGTTCAAAACCCAGGTATGGACAAGGCTTACTTTTTTATTTAGGCTCTTGGAAGATCTCCCAACACTGGAAAATCTAGGCTTCATGAGTTGCATTTGTATATGATACTTACTCCTCTGATAATAAATGCATATAGTTGGATCCCAATATTAGATTGGTTAAACATCTAGTACTATAGTAAGCAGGTCTCCCTAAAGACATGGACAGACTAGAAGTTGGGTTATTGAACAATAGTTTATAAATATTTCATTTATTAAATACCATCAAATTATTGCCCACAAAGACCACATCCTCTTACTTCTTCCAGCAGTTGACATTGTAAACACTCACTATTGTGAGGCTGCTCTTGTTTATACTAATGATATCACACGATTGAAATTAGTAAGCATCTGTTCATATGCTTATTGTCTATTCGATTTGCATTCCTGTACTTTTGTTCATTTTTATTTACATATTTAATCCATGCTTCGTTAGATTTGCACACTTTCTTGTTTATTTGTCAAGTACCAACATGGGTGTATGTATGTAATATTATCACTTGTTGATTTTCACATTATAAATATCTGATTTCAATCTATACCTACCTCTTCTTTGCTTATACAGGCCCTTGCTAAATAAAATATTTATATTTGTGTGCCAGATATATTAACTTTTTTCTTTTCTGTATTGAGGTTATTGTTGGGGATTCCCCAAATGAGATCACAAAATTAAATTCCTATATTCTACAAAAGTTTTATATTTTTGCCCTTCAAATTCAGATTTTCAATCCACTGAATTTTGTTTTTTCTTTAGAATGCTATAGAGTATAAATTACAAATTTATTTCTTGTGGTAACACACAAGAACATATCTTTTCCTATTATATTATATATGCTATATATTTTTATGTATTTTCTGACTTCCATCCATTAACTACCTATGTATTCCTAAATCAATATCATAAGTTTAATTATTTTCGTAATATGCCTGTTTTTTTAAAAAATTATTTTAGGTATTCATAGACATTTATCTTTATAAACTTTAGTATTTTAAAATTGTTCATAAATTTTGCTGGAATTTTGACTGGCTTTGATAGAATTATACATTAAGTTATGCAAATAACATCTACACATAATGTGAATACATTTACTCAGCCCTTTTTTTTTTCACAGTATTGGAGATTGAACACAGGTACTTCACAAGGAACCTAGAACCAGCCCTTTACTTTCAAACAAGATCTAGGTTAAAATTATTCAGGCAGGGCTTAAAATTATGCCCTGCCTCATCCTCCTGGAGTCCTGGGGTTGAGTGGGTAACACCTTATTCAGCTTATTCAAGTTTTCTTGAAGGGAAGGAGGGGAAAATAAAGAGAATTAAAATATGTTGGGTACATGCACCAACTCCCCACAGTGAGTGCAGTCATTATGTAGTGCAAGCATGTGGCAATAAAATCACCAAAAAGCAGAACCCGGCATTTTATCTGCACCTTGCTATCACTTTTCTTTTCCTTCTCTATTTTATTAGTTAGAGATTCATAATGTCTTACCATTAGGGTTGGAGGCAGACATCTTGTTTTGTTAATGGAATGAGTGGGTCAGGGACTGCCCTCATAGAGGCCCCTGACAGGCCTGGGCCAGGACCTTGTCGCACCAATGACTGCTGCTCCTCCACATACCTGACCTTGATGCCCTGACAGTAGCAGTAGCCTCTTCAAGCCAGGATTCCTCAGACCACAGATCTACAGGTTCAACTCTACCAAGCCAGAGCTCCGGGCCCCATGCTTGGAGAGGCAGCCAGCATGGCATGCTGGTAATTGGTTGTCACCTCACAGGCCCAAGAATTGGCTCTACACACAAAAGCTCTGCCACTGTAGCCCAGGAAACTGCACAGAGTTGGAGTCTGGAGTGACTTCTCAGTTCCAGTTGAAAGAAATCTCACTTCTTTCCAACAATGTGAAAAAAGTCCTTACTAGTCATAGAAAGTCAGTGAAACCCAGGACACTCACTGGTGAAAGAGTTTGCAGGCCTTCAGGGTGGAGATGTTTCCTCTCCCAAGGAGAGGCGGTAGTGATGCCTCACATTAGGATAATTAGAAAGGCCTTAGCACCCTTTGAGAGGTTTCCTGGCCGTTTATAGAAAGTCATACTTTTCATTTCTCAACTTTCCCCCCAACCTTTGCAAAGAGAACTTTCACTTCATCTGGATATTCTAAATGTTAGGTTGCCAACATATGATAAAGTTAGAAAATCACATGTCTTGTAAATGCCAATTTTTTTTTTAAACTAACAAAAAGAAATGTCTTCTGGGATTGACTTTTTGAAGTGGAGTTGTTAGACCATCTCTAGAACCAACAGCAGGAGTGGCTCTCACCCACATTTATTTAGGGAGTTAGAGCAGCAGTCCCTAACTTTTTTTTTTCAGTGTCAGGGATTGAACTTGGGCCCTTGTGCATCCAAGGTTGGCGCAGTACCACTTGAGCTAAATCCCCAGCCCTACATTTTCGGCACCAGGGACCAGTTTTGTGAGAGGTAGTTTGTCCACGGACTGGGCATTGTTGACTCTGAACATCAGTGGACTCCATTAGTCCTCTTTAGGGATTGTGCCTCAGTAGTCTTTCTTATTTCATCCATTTATCCAGTTAAGAGTAACATGTCCCACCTTTTGAACTGCAGTCTCCTAAAAGTTAGTGACAAATGTCATTAGGAGCAGGCAGGGTCAACTCTTCACCAACAGTGAAGGGCTTCTGAGCTTTAATAATGCCATTAGTCACTAAGAAGGATGCCCTCAGGACAGGCACATTGGATGAAGTAATGGCCTTCAGTAATTATTACTGTGCTTTGTGTTCATATTTTTCTTTTTTAAAAACTCCAAAGACTTGATTTCTCATGCAGGGTGCTTAGTCTTCGTGTGGCAAAGCAGATGTGATGGCTTCATGGAATAGCTTATCATCATCCATTTGATAAAGAGAGCTTGGAGAATGTGACTCACATGTGAGGGTAAACCTGAAGTTTAAATAAGACTTTTGGTGTTTTACTTAAATGGAGATTTGGGGGCAACTTTAGAATATTTTGCTGTCTCATTGTTGAATCTTTCTCCCTTTTAAAAGATCAGCTGAGACACTGAGACCAGGATACAGTGTGGGAAAGAGAGGCACAAACAGAAGTGGTAAATAATGGGTGTGTCATGAACAAAGTGTGTCAGGTCCTGACTTGAAGCCTGCCACCAGGTGCAGCATACAGCTGGAGATACACAATTGTCTCTTATGAAGCTCTTGCCACCAGATGTAGTTTAATTGTCAGTTCCTGCTTGCTTATAAGTACGATATAAGTCTTGCAGCAATTGACTCAACCAACCTCTCTGCTATATTAATCTTCATTCACAGCCATTCTTCAGTGCTGGAATCACCATCTCAGCCCCGACTCAGATCATCAGGCTGTTAGACTCTCCTGAGGAGCACACAAGCTTGTTTGCTCCGGTGTGCAGTTCACTGTGAGGTATGCATACCTATGAGCCCCTAATCTGGCAGACTTGGAGCTTGAATGGCAATGAAAGCAACAGGGAGGAGCTGAAAATACAAATGAATCTTCAGTCACTTGCCACTCACCTGCAGGCTGGCCCTGGGGTGAGGGTCCCTGGGTTAGAGTACATGGAGTAGAAGACAGTGAGAAAGACAAGAAGATGGTCCAGTCTGGCTACATGGAGAAGATCTTTTGTACCGTAACGTCTGTTTTTGGTATGCATTTTGCCAATATCAAGTATTTTTGAAATATCTAATAGTTCTAGATGTTCACAAATGCCTGATATACGTGTAAAAATATAAATAGTAAAATACTGCTTTTTCCTAGAACATACGGGAAATATTTTGTAGGAAGTTTATAAAACCAACTGTGAAATAATACCATTGTGCACTTGTTCTCAGAAGAGAAGGCAATTCAGAAGACTGTGCCACTGAATATGTAGCGATACGAGCTTCCCTTATTCTGTGCATGTTGTTTCACTCTGTTGTGTAGGTGATGTGTGGGAAGGAGTCTTAACTTACAACGCCTAGTCTTCCTAGATGTTAAAGAGATTGCCAGTATATGACAGAAGAAGAGTTCATATACTAGCAAGTTTTGTATATTCTCTGTTAAAATTTCTAGGAAAGATTGTGTTATGAAAATTCAAGCATTGTACTGCCATGGGTTGATGGATAGGAGAAAACATCTAGGCCAGAATGCTCTTATTTTGAAGACACTTTCAAATGATAATTATTGTTATATGTGTGCAATTCACTCAACGCCACTCTGTACATGTAGCAGACAGATTAAGCCCTTAATTGAAGCACTTTGACTTAACTAGATGTGTAGAAATGCCTGAACCTTGTTAAATGTAGAGGCACCAAAACTTCACTCTAAGTATGTTTTTTGCTAAAATTCATATGAAATGCTGTGTTTGGGGATGGAAGTGTTAAACCACCCCTCTGAGCAATATGGCACCATCTGTACTTGTTCCATGGAAAGGAGATAGAAGGGAGCAAGTGCAAAGGGAATATGTTAGAGTGTTTGTGCTCAGATGTTTGCAGACAGCATTTTTTGTATGTTTTGTGAAGTTTGTTTTGTTGTGTCAATAGGGTATGTAATGGGCAAATGAGTCCAACTGTCGCAACATGTTTTTCCTACACATTATAGTGGTTGCCAGTGTACAATAAAGTGATTAGTAAAGTTAGTAAATTTTGTACAGCTTGTGTTGAAATTCACGGGAAAGTTTATCCTCTGATAGTGAATGTTGGAATATGATTTTTTCGACCATCTTATAAGCATTACATATGCTTTTATTATCTAGGGTTTAAGGCAGAAAGAAAGAGGTGAGGAGGCAATGTCTCAAGGTTCTAATTGTTATAAAATGCCTTAGATTATAACTGTGCTTGCATGTGCAACTTTATTTATTGGTGCAGTATCCATAGGAAACAAGTTCTTATATGACATACTTTGTTCTTGGTATTTCAAAGTGCTTGATTTATTTAAAAATAGCACATTTATAAATAGCTTTTTATTTTATTTTCTAAGATACATATATGTTTGCTTCTACTTTTTCTTTGAGTTTATTGGTATATTTTATGTTTACATTATGATCACATTCATCTTTGAGGATCTGTAATATCTTGGTTCTTGCTTTTTTTTTTTTTTTTTTTTTTGGACAAGGTCTCTCACTTTGTAAGTCAGGCTGGCCCTGAGCTCACTATGTAGCCCAGGCAAGCCTTGAACTCATAGCAGTCCTCCTGCTTCTGCCTCCCAAATGCTGGGACTACAGGCCTGAGCCACCACGCCCGGCATTGTGGTATGTGGTAGTGATTGCTGGTGGGTGTGAGTCATCACGCCTGGCATTGTGGTATGTGGTACTGGGGATCAAACTTGGGACCTTGAACTTGCAAAGCAGGCACCAGAACCACTCAGGTAAATCCCCGGATGTGGTTCTTGCCCCCCAATTACTCTTTTCCCTTCTTCCCCCTATTTTCAAAAACTTTGACTCTCTTTTTTCCTTGTTTTCTCACATTCTTTCCTTCCCTTCTTTCTTTTTCCCCAACTCCCCTCCCAACCTCTCTTACCCTTTAGGACTTTTATTTCCTATTTTACATTATCTATTTTATATTTTGGTCCTCATTTACTCTTGCAGTTTCTCACACCAGAGAAACTATTCTGTATTTACACATGTGTGTCCTATTTATTTCACTTAAAAATACAAACTCAATGTGTAACCATTCAGCTATACATGTATTTAAATTATCATTCTTTATGGCTCAGTAGTACTCTGTTTTATTTTTTAAAAACCCATATTTCTTCATCCAGTTTCCAATTGATTTTACTATTACAAACTGTGAAGCTGTAAACAGAGGTACACATATATTGCTGTGGTATGATACTTGTAATTCTTTTGGGACAGTAACCAGGAAGGATAGCTCTGACACTAGCTCTTTGAAGAATCTCCATATTGATTTCCATAGTGGATGCACCAGGCTACACTCCCACCAAAAATGGAGAAAGATTACTTTCCCCCACAACCCTACCATTATTTGTTGTTGATTGATTTCTTGATAGCAGCCATTCTCACTGGAGTGTGATGAAATTTTGGAGCTGTTTTCATTTGCATTTCTCGAATGACCAGTGATGTTGTTTTTTTTATATGTATATTTGCTGTTTTTACTTCATCTGAGAAATTTCTGTTTCTTTCAGGTGACCATATTTGAATTGGGTCTTTAAATCTCAGGGGTATGATTTTAAGTTCTTTGTAAATTCTAGATAGTAACCCTTTGTCTGAGGAATTGCTAGTTAAAATTTTTCCATGTTGTAGCTTGTCTGTTCACTCTGTTGGTGACTTCTTTTTGTGCAAAAGCTATTTAATAAGACACAATCCCAGTAGTTAGTTCTTTGTGCTAGCTAATCCCAGTAATTAAGTCTTTGTGTTAACTCCCTTGCTACTGAAGTTTTGTTCATAAACTTTTCCTGTGCCATTTGCCTGCAGAGTTCTACCTACCTATCTTCCAGCAGCTTCAGTGTTTCTGTTTTAATATTTAGATCTTCGATCCATCTTACTTTTAGTTTAATACATGGTGACAGATATGGATCTAATTTTAATTCTGGCAGTTTGAAAGCCAGTCTTTTTCAGCAACATTTAGTAGAGGTTATCTTTCTTTCATTGAGGGTATTTGGCTCCTTTGTCAAAGAGGAGGTACTTAGTATATCTGGTGTTATTTCTACATGTTTTTGTCTGTTCATTCCATTGATACTTGAATTTGTTTCTTTGCCAGTACAAAGTTTTTTCTATCACAGTGGCTTTGTAATATAATTTTCAAGTTGGAGATTGTGATACCCCCTGACTTGTCCTTGTTGCTTAGAATTCCTTTTGCTATTCTGGGTCTCTTTTGGTTCCAAAGGAATTTTTGGAGTATTTTCTCTAGTTCTGTAAAGGACACTGTTGGGATTTCAATCTGGATTGCATTGAATCTGTATAGTGGTTTCGGAAGTATGGCCATTTTCACTCTATTGGCTCTTCTGACCTAGGAATAAGGGATATCTTTCCATTTGCTGACATCCTCTTTGTTCTCTTTTTTCAGACTGCTGTAGTTTTCAAAGTAAAGATATTTTACTTCTTTTGTTAGATGGATTCCTAAATATTTCATTTTTTGGATGCAATTGTGAAAGGAATTGTTTCCCCAATTTCTTTCTCAGTAAGCCTGTTGTTCGTATACAAGAAAGCTATTGATGTTTTAGTGTTAACCTTGTATCCAGTTATTCTGCTGAATTTGGTTATTAAGTTTAGAAGTCTTTCAGTGCAGTTTTTTTATCTTTACGTATAGAGCATTGTGTCAACAATGAATAATGACATTTTACCTTCTTTTCCTATCTTTAATTCTTGTCTGAATGTTTCCAGATCAATATGGAACACAAGTGGGGATAGAAGACAACCTTGTCTTGTTCTTTATTTTAGTATGAAAGATTTCAGTTTTTGACCATTTAGCATGATGTTGGCTGTTGGATTTTTCTAGATGTCTTTTATTAAGTTGACCATCTACCCCAATTTTCTGTAAGGTTTTATCATGAATAGTTATTGGTTCTTGTGAAACATTTTTTCTGCATCAATTGGAATGATGATATGGTTTTGTCCTTGACTCTGTTAATGCAATGTATTACACTCATAATTTGCATATATCATCCCAAGGATGAATCCAGCTTGGTCAGAGGATATGATCTTCTCGATGACCCTCTGTATTCTGTTTCCCAGAATCTTAGTGAGGATTTTTTGCATCTATGTTCATTAGGGACATTGGTCTATAGTTCCCTTTTTTTGGTTGGGTGTTTCTGTGTTTTCAGAATCAAGGCAATACTTGCTTCCCTGAATGAATTTGGGAGTACTGCTTCCTTTTTTATTTCACTGCAGAGTTTGAGAAGTAGTGGGATTAGCTCTTCCCTAAATGTATTGTAGAGTTCCAGAATGAAACCATTAGGTCCTGTGCTTTGCTTCATTATTAAGTTTTTAATTATGTTTTCAATTTCATTGGCTGATATCGGGTTGCCTAGAATTTTTGTATCTTCTTGGATCAACTTTGATGATTCATCTGTGTCCAGAAATCTGTCTTTTCTTTCATGTTTTCCATCTTGTTAAAGTACAGGTTTTCAAAGTAGATGTTGATGATCCTCTGAATTTCTGCTAGATCTGTTGTAATTTTATTTTTTATTCATAATTACATGGATTTGAGCTTTTTCTTTCCTTTTTTTTTGATAAGATTGGCTAAGGGTTTGTCAGCTTTATTTATTTTGTTGAAGAACCAGCTCTTTCATTAGTTAATTTGTTTTTTTCTTGGTACTGAGCATCAGACTCAGGACCTTGTTTCTGTGAGGCAGGCTCACTGCCACTAAACTAAATCCCTAACCCTTGTCATTGATTTATTTTTTTGTATCATTCTCTTAGTCTCCATTGCTTTTCTTTCTGTTCTGATCTTTATAATTTTTTTTCTCTTATACAAGTTTTTTTGTTTTGTTTTGTTTTTTGAGACATGGTCTCACTTTGTAGTTCAGGCTGGCCCTGAGCTCACTATGTAGCCCAGGCAAGCCTCGAACTCAGCAATCCTCCTGTCTCTGCCTCCTGAGTGCTGGGATTACAGGCGTGAGCCACCACACCTGGCTCTTATACAAGTTTTGGGTTGTCTTGCTCTTCTTTTTCTAGGAGTTTTAGGCTCAGTATGGGTTATTTGAGCTTGTTCTATTTTCCTAATGTGGACATTCATTGCTATGAATTTCACTGACAGAACTGTTTTCATTATGTCCCATAAATTCTAATATGTTGTACTGGCATTATTGTTTAGTTTTAGAAACAGTCTGATTTCTTATTTAATTTTGTCTGTGACCTATTGGTTGTTCAGGAAGATATTGTTCAATTTCCATGTGTTTGGGAAGTTCTTGGATTTCCTTTTGCTACTGATCTCCAATTTCAATATGCTATGGTCTGACAGTATACAGGAGATAACTTCAGTTCCTTTGCATTTACTTAAAATTAAGCTTATTCTATGAGCTAACGTGGTCTAGAGGACTGTGTTTACATCTTTTTAAAATGTCTTCTCTTTTATTTTTTGTTTATTGATGGTTTTGGTTTAATTTCTGTGTTGATACTTCTATATTCCTCATTGTGTGTACCTTTATTTGTTGTTTTTAGGTCCTTTAGGAAATGGGTATTTCTTAAAGTTGTCTCCTAGATATAGCTGATCTTTTGGTTTTGAATCTGTAATAACCCTGAAACAGTCTTGATTTTGGTATACCAAGGACAACTGATTAGAATAATCACATCAATTTGGCCCATGTAATACAATCAGCAGCAACCACAGCATCAAACACAGCTTAGAAAATGATAAATTATGGTTAATAAACTATTAATCTGGTTCCTTAAACTATGTGAACTAGATTAAAATCAAGGAAGAACTAGAAATCATTTGCAATAAATAGACCCTTCAATACAGTAAATTTACACTTTGGGATGAAGACTTTGGAGGAGTAGGGGGTAGACTGATAAAAGGACAGGAAAGGTTATAAATGGGGCTAGACTACACAGAAAGATCAGATCAACTTCAGAAAACTGGTGAAGACAGGAGGAAAAGAGACAATGAAAGAACAAAAACAAGAGTACAGCCACCTAACAGGAACAGGAAAGCTGAAAACTATATTCACTCTCCTATAAAAATAAAAGCAATTGAGAAAGGAAAGAAACTGAAATTGGACAGAGAAAGGAAGAAGAAAAGAGAGAAATGGAGAAGAAAGGAAAGGGAAGAAATAGTAAAAACAAAATGAAAAACAACAATGAAACTAAAATACCACCACTAGCAACAACAATTAGGAAAAAAAAAGAAAAGAAAAGGCCCTTCAAGCCATGACTGCTGTCCCATAGGCAGCAGCATGTAGATCAAAATTGATTAGACACAAGGAGGTAGCCGTCATCCCCTGGGATTAGGCTGGGTTCTGGCTGCAGAGCCCTAGTTGAGCTCCCTGATCTCCTGTGGGTTTGAAATCTGCAAGGTTCTGTTGTAGGCTCAAGCCACCCCTCCCCTAAGGCAAGTCCATGGTCTTAAAAGGGAAATTGGTCCCATCATCTCACCAGTAGCTGTAGTCCACAAGTTTTCTTCCCCCGCCCAGTGGGCTTCAGTTCCTATTCACAGGTCTAGGAGAGGCTCTTACTACTGTTCATGGCTGTTCCAAGTGATACTTCTGCCGATCCCAGTCCTTTTTCACTTGGGCACACAGGTGAAACTGGGCCTCAGGATGATCATAAATTCCTTTTTAAAGTGATGTGAAATATTTTATTTGGAAAGTGGCATTTTTAAACCACCTCTGAACAGCATACTATCTCTACTTATGCACTGAGTTGAGGGAATTTTAGGGAACAGATTGCAAAAGGTGTTGTGTTAATGTGTCTAGAAAAGTTCAACTTGTCCAGTTTCACTTAACTTTTACTATATTTATTGTATATATACTGAACAAATGAGTCATGATTTTGTATTTCATCTAGTTGTTCAAAAAATTATCTATGTATGGCAAAAGTTGAGTCAGTAATCTAATGCATTTTGTGTACTTTGTGCCAACATTCATAAAAATGCTATTTTGAGAAGGGCTTTTATAAGAGTCATTGCAGCATCATATGTAAATAACATATGTGCCTAGATCATATGTGATATAAGAGAGAAGGAATTGGAGACATGAAGGATTCTAAGCCAGAACGTACTTTCAGACACAAGCATGGTTGTAGTCTACTCAACACTACTGTGCAATAGTGAACAAACTTGAGTCAACTTATAAAATGTTTACTCTTCCTAGACATTTAGTAGGGGACAACCTCTGTTAAAAATAGAGGTAGTGCAAATACCGGATCTTTTCTTTGGTATGAGTACCAGTAGCTGTAAATGAGTTCTTGAATGTATGATAGTTTTTGTAAAATAGGAAATATCCAAAGGGTTTTGGTGTGGGAGTGTAATGAGGGGAAGGAATAAATATGATTCCAAAAGAAAATAAAAGAGCATGTATATAGGGGGTGGAGGGGTGGGTAGGGATGTGGGTAAAAATGAGAATTAACTTGCGTCATATACTGGCACAAATTCCCCAGTGTTGTGTGTGATTGTGAGCTGTATATGTGCTGCCAAAGCGAGCACAATTGTGAGCTGTATATAAAATGTACCAATAAAGAATTCAATTTAAAAAAATAGAGGTAGTGCCATATGTGGTGGCTCACACCTGTAATCCTAGCACTCGGGAGGCAGAGACAGGAGGATTGCTGAGTTCGAGGTTTGCCTGGGCTACATAGCGAGCTCAGGGCCAGCCTGAACTACAAAGTAAGACCCTGTCTCAAAAAAAAAAAAAAAAAAGCAGAGGTAGTAAATGATGTATTAAAATTCATGATGAAATACTGGATAAAACCACTTCTTTGAACAGTGCACGTTATTATATTTGTCTTGGTTCAAGGAAGAAGGAGAAAAAAAAGTACAAAGGGCTTTGAATCACTGTGTTTTGGTAAGGAAGGACTGACCATTACCCTTTATGTATAGACATAAGTATTTTTGTTTTACTTTTCTGTACATATAATTATATAAAGGATAGTAAAGTACTCATTTGAAACATCTTGGTTGTTTTAGTTGTTAAGTTGCCAGTGGATGACAAAAGTAGAATTAGTAATTTGCATGTTGTATACGCTTGCATTAAAATTTGTAGGAAAGAGGATTCGTATGACCACTTATGAAGTCAAATTGTTACATACGTGTATGTCTCCCCACTGGGTTGACAGAGACGGGAAGAGAGAAAGGTTCTAAGTCAGAATATTCCTATTTAGAAGGCACTTTAAAATTATCACCTCTGTTAAGTACATGTGTGTAATTACTTCAGTGTGCCTTACATACAGTGGGAAATTAAAGTTCATGTTGGAAACATATAATCTTCTAGATATTTAAATTGTGCATTCATAAAAGTACAGAGCTAACACAGTGGCCTTCAAGTGTTTGTTGTTTCCTCACAGGAACGTTGCATTTGGGGAATGGAATTGTTAAATGTGTTATCTTGGAGAGTATGCTGACTGTATAAGGTCAGGAGAATATGGGGAGAAGTAAGTATTCTTTGTCTGTTAAATGAGTTCGTATTCTCTAGCCATTGTTGTATATGTGCATTTTAATGAATATTGCTGTTATTAAAGGATAGAGCCTAATGCCTGAAGTCAGAAGTAGCAAAATAATCCCTGCATAAATGCTCCTTTGTTTGTTTTTAGACAAAGGTGTCTTGAGGAAGCAACTTTGTTAAAGCCACCTGTTGGAGCTAGGTATGTTTCAGAACCTAGTCTCTGGAGTGGAGAAGGACAAAGGGCAGTAAATTTGGCCAGGCCGCTTGCTAATATCTCCAGCTCTGGAAGACAGTGTTGGGTTATAACGCTAGGTACATACATGCATTTTTGACAAAGCACTTGGCTCATTGTGCCCAAAGTTCATACTCTATTGCACAATATTTAAGCTCTACAGGTGTTTTAAGTGGACAATATATGACAGTGGACTAACCAGCTTGTAAGTATCATTTTCGTTACGATTGATAGAAGAGGATGTGCATTGCTGTGTCACCTCAGGGCAGTGTGTATCAGGACTCACGTCAAGCTGGCACCAAGAGGTGGGGGGCGTGCACAGGACGAGATGTGCGCAGTGTGCTCAGATTTTCATTCTGTGAACTGCTGCACATCTTCCAACTATGCTGTGTAAATATATTAGTAATTCCACGAAAACACACCTTCTCTCTAATATTGTAATAGAGATCTGATGACTCTCAGAAACGTGGTAGGTGTACTCTATTGCTTCATTTCTCATTTAAATTGAGCATTAAGGGCATGGAATACTTTAACTGTAACATTGCCAATACTTTTACCTGAGCCCTATTGTCCTATTTATCTTCAGTAGAACTTTTGTGCCCAAGAAAGGCAAGCTTACAATTTCTTGAACAGATTGCATTAATGTAGTATGTTATTGGGTGTCAAAAATACTCTAGTGGTGGGGGCCAGGGATTTAGCTCAAGGGGTACTGCACCTACCTTGGAAGCACATCAGGATCACAATGTACTATCTTGAATTAGAATTACAGTTATCCATAGTTTTTGAGCCTTAGAATTGTAATTTGATGTGGCATAACCTACTATTAATCATTTCAAAAAGAAACTTTTTGAATATGTTTCTAATTTTTAAAAATCTTTCTCATTATAGTTTTCAGATAATTAACCCATTTCTTAGACTAAGATTATGGTTGGCTTCCTCGAATTCAAGCTACAATCTACTCATTGCCACAGAGAAAGATGATAGCATGAAAATAATTTCGTTTAAAATGATAATGAGCAGTAGAAAGTTTTTACTCATTTTTTGCTTTTGATTACTATATGTTCATCATACATATTGATGACATTCACCACAGGGAATTTGTACCTGTACATAATGTACCTCAATACTTTTCTCCCCATTCTCCTCCTCTCCCTTCACTTTGCTCCTCTTCCCTGTTTAAAAAGAAATTTATTTCCATTTTTTCCCTTTAATTCTCTTTTTTCCTTTCCCCTCTCCCCTTGTCTACCCCCTCTCTTGTACTGCTTCCCCTTTGAATGTGTTCTTCCTATGTCCCAATATCTGTCCTCCGTTGCACTCCTTACTTGCCCTTCGGATTTCTCACATAACAGAAACAACACAATATTTAAATTGGTGTAACTGATTTACTTCACATAAGATTACAGTTTTCAGGTGCATCTGACTCAAGTTTATCCATCTTCGTAGTAAAATAGTACTCCATTGTACGTAAATACCTCATTTTCTTTACCCATTCATCTGCTGATGGGCTATTTCCAACCCTTAGCTATTATAAATCATGCTGCTATAATCAGAGATGTATATTTATCACTGTGGTAAGATGTTCTTAACTGTTTCGGGAAGATACATGGGGACTAACTGTGTCTAATGGACCCTCTAGTTTTACTTTTTTGAGAAATCACCACACTGATTTCCAAAGTGGCTATACCAGTTTACAATGGAGAAGAGTTCTTTTTTCTCAGCATTTGTTATTGATCGATATCCTAATGATAGCCATTCTTTCTAGAGAGACAGAATCTCAGTGGTATTTTAATTTGCATACCTGAAACAACCAGTGATGTTAACATTTTCTCGTATATTTATTTGCTGCTTGTACTTCATCTAGGAAGTGTTTCTTCATTTCAGGTGTCCATTTTGGGATTTCATCTTTAAGTTGAGGAGATCTGAATTTTCTTTTTTTTTTTTATTTATTTATTTTTGAGACAGGGTCTCGCTTTGTAGTTCAGGCTGGCCCTGAGCTCACTATGGAGCCCAGGCAAGCCTCGAACTCAGCAATCCTCCTGTCTCTGCCTCCTGAGTGCTGGGATGACAAGCGTGAGCCACCATGTCCAGCGAGATCTGAATTTTTTGTGCGTGTGTGTGTGTGTGTGTGTGTGTGTGTGTGTATTCTGTATGCTATAGTCCTTTGTCTGAGGAATTACTAGTAAAATTTTTCCCTATTCTGTAGGTTAACTGTGCACAGTGCTAGTGGTTTCTTTTGCTGTATAAAACCTTCTAAATTTGAAGTTATCTGGACTCCACATCTTAGAAAAGTTCATTTATTGCTGCTTACCATACCGCCATCTTCTTAGAAGTCTCAGAAGATTCTTAAGAATAAAAATGAGATATCTTATAGGAGTGGATTCTAACCTTAAGAGTTCATTTTATTTGCTTTAGGCTACTTACCATATCAAAGTACTCACTATTTTTGCTTTTTAATACTTTTTTTTTTTTTTTGAGACAGGGTCTCACTTTCTTGTTCAGGATGGCCCTGAGCTCACTATGTAGCCCAGGCAAACCTTGAACTCAGCAATCCTCCTGCCCCTGCCTCCCGAGTGCTGGGATTACAGGCCTGAACCACCACGCCTGGCACTGTGGTATGTGGTATTGATTGCCGGTGGGTGTGAGTTTCCACACCCAGCATTGTATGTGGTTACCAGGATTGAACTCAGGACCTTGCGCCTGCAAGGCAGTCGCCGGAACCACTGAGCTAAATCTCTGGCCTCCTTTTAATACTTCCTATAATTTTTATTAAGTAATAGTTTTATAGCTTAAGTAACAAGAAGACAAAAAGACTGATTTTGCTTTAAGGTGTATGAGAGGACGCAAGGCTGTAGCTAATAAAATATATTCTGTGTTACATTTAGCATGGAAATGTAACCCAGAAATGCTGAAAGGAAGTGGAGCATGGTGGCACACACTTGTAACCCCAGTACTCTGGGAAGCCGAGGCAACTTGACCTAAATTGGTTAGTTTTTTCAATTTTATAGTTAACTTTCCATGATTCAATTGTAATATCTTTTTTCTTTATTGTCCAAAAAGTTTTGTCTTTATGAGCACATAGTTGCACTACCTCATAATTATATTCATTGTGAGATGTTGGTATTTGAACATAGCTAATCTTTTCTCCTCTTCTTTTCCCCTCCCACCCCACCCCTCCATTTTAGGTGTCCTTCTCTTTTGCAAAAGATCTCCCTGTTTCCAGTTGTCTTATTTCACTCTTTAACTCATTTATATTTTGGGTTTCTTGTATTAGAGGAAACCACACGATACTTAAATTTGTGTATCTGATTTATTTCACTGGGCATTATGGACTTCAGGTGACTTTTCCTGGTAGCAAATTACCTATGGTTTCAACATCTTGTTGAAAGTGATATGGAAGATAAAAACAAATCTATTTTTACATATACAGTATAAAGAACATGGAGTTTTAAAGTGGATAAATATGGATCCTAATCCTAATCGTGTCTCTTGGTAATTCTGTAACATTAGGCAATTTATTTAATCTCTCAAATCCCTAGATTCTTACATTTAAAAATAGGCATATAAAATCCTTCCTCTGTATGAAAGAAGTCAGCACAATTCCTGAAATTTTTTTGAAACTCATTTTGAAAAGCAAAATTATGAGTTACATAAAAATAATATCTTTGAAGAAAAAGTTTTAAAATACCAAACAATCTGCATGACTGAAGTAGCAAACTGCTATTTTAGGACTCATTTTGCCCCACAGATACATCCTTTGTGGATCATCAGCCAAGGCTGTAGCCAGGCTACCCGTGTGGATGAGGGTCAGATCAAAGCAGACTGTGGGAATAGTGTGTGGAATTGGTCCCTACGGCAACACCCCTCCAGGCACTCCACTGGGCATTTTGCACAAAATACACAAAACATTACTTTAGGATCTATCCATTGGCTTTTTCCTCCAAGGCCTGTGTTACATTAAAACATCATGCTGTGAAAAAGAAGGTTGACTTTTATTCCTAGCAAAGAAATCTGTATGACATTTCATCAAGTCTGGATATCAATTCTTGTCAAACACATCATTTTTTTTATACAGCATAAGAAAAGATGTTAAAAGTTGCTAATTAGGGCCGGAGGGTTAGCTCAGTGGTTCCGGCGCCTGCCTCGCAAGCGTAAGGACCTGAGTTCGATCCCCGGTTACCACATATAATGCTGGGCGTGGTGGCTCACGCCTGTAATCCCAGCACTCGGGAGGCAGAGACAGGAGGATTGCTGAGTTTGCGGCGGCTTGCCTGGGCACCATAGTGAGCTCAGGGCCAGCCTG
>PVIC010007535.1:0-25403 GCA_004025085.1 Thryonomys swinderianus | reverse complement strand
TGCTAATTAAATTATGATATTCTCTTTATGTCTAAGAATTTTAATTGTAAATCTACTAAAACAGCCCATCTGTATTTATTGACTGTTATATATCATTCTTACACTTGTACAAAAAGGAAATACAGCTGGGCGTGGTGGCTCACGCCTGTAATCCCAGCACTTGGGAGGCAGAGACAGGAGGATTGCTGAGTTCCAGGCTTGCCTGGGCTACAGAATGAGCTCAGAGCCAGCCTGAACTAAAAAGTGAGACCCTGTCTCAAAAAAAAAAAAAAAGGAAATATAAAATAAACAGGTTAAGGCACCTGAAAAGCTTCTTCATAGTTCAAGTTCAATTCTACTAAATCATGCTATGTGTGAAAATTGCCACTATTGTGTCTTTCCACACAGCAGCAGCATCTGTGCCAACGAGAGGTGGTCATGCAGCATTTCTTACATGAAAGCTCTCTTATTGTATCCAGAATCCTCTTCCAAGTCACTGACCTAATTCTGCAAGTTCTTATGCATGTGTACAAGCAGTAGCATCTACAATATGAGTGCAGGCTAACCAAAATAAATGGCAAAACACCTGATTTGGACGCTGTAAAAATATGAAAACATACATCTTAGAATCAATGAAACATGTTGTTCTTACATTAACTGTAACACACCAGGTAGAATACACGGCAACTTCATAATTTTAGAGTATAAGATCACTTTCTATTGATTTGCATTTTGTCCCATCTATTTGGTTTTTTAACCTTAATTTTCCTCCTATAGGATTACTGTTTTGTCCCTGACTCTCTTTGATTCCGTGAAACAGAAATAATCAGTGACCAGGCCAAATAGAGATTTGTTTTTCCCCTCATAAAAAGGGTATAGTAGCACCAGCATGTCATCTGAGATCCTTTGCTCGCCTTCACTGTAGGAGGGGTCTTACCCATCCCATGCAGTTCCAAGATGGCAGCTAGCGGTGGCCGGCATCCCACACAGTGCGGGAGACAGCATCGACCAAAGGGCTCTGGAGAAGTCTGTCCCTATACTTACTGGGAAGCTCTGGAATATGCTGGAGATATATGATTTCCAGCCATATTTTCCAAAGAGTCTAATAACAGTAGCTTTTTTTTTTAACTGGAAACATGGATTTTCTGATTATATTGGGTTCTCTCAACAAGAAAACAGAAGATGGATAATAAATAAGAAACCAGCTCCATCAATGCCATTCTCTGGTCCTCAGATTCAGAGTCTGAGGTGGAATGACTGGAATTTGTACATGGAGGATTGCAGCCTGTGCATTGGTACATCTAATATGATTGGAGAAGATTTCACTGTGGATTGAGAGGTCTCTTAAAGGATGTGGCTAGTGAATTGTGCATCTTGACCTCACACAAAAACAGTTACCTCCAATAGAAAAATGAAAGTGATTAGGAAGAATTAAAGTATTTTTCTAATCCCTAACAATGTTTTATGCATATATAACAAACATTAATGAATTTATATAGAATAAAACAACAAGGACTCTCATTACTTTTCAAAAGATTAATTTTTGCTTTGTTTTTTCCACCTTAGGAAAAGGAAACTCCTCTCAAAGAGGTATAATAATAATCTCTTGCTGGGGATTTAGCTCAAGTGGTACCACATCAGCCTTGGATGCACAAGGGCCAGAGTTTAATCACTGGTACTGGGGAAAAAAAAAAAGACCAAAATAATAATCTCTTTTATGTAATAATAATCTCTGATATGTAACAGCCCAAAGTATTTTCTGTCACATTCCAATTTTACTTGAAATGTTAAACTATGAGATACTCATTTTTCCTATAATCACAAGGAGTAAAACCGACTCCTTTAGGTCGCTGCCTTGCTTAAGAAATAACACTAATTTTTTAAGTCACCTGCCTTTCACTAGTCACTGATGTGAGCAGTCTATAATCTGAGAAGTGCTGCCTGAGCTGTTCTTGTATTCACTTTTTTTTCCTGTAAACACAGATATCAGCAGTGAAAGTCAGCCGTGTTGCTGTACCTGGAATTTTCTTCTCCCTGGGTGAGCATGGGAAGCTACCTTTCCATCTACAAGATCCCATCCAAATGCTGTCACTCTTCACGAGTGATATATCCCACTGAGATGCAGAACAGTTGGTAAAAAAAACTATTGCATCAAACTTATTCTATTCTATAAAACTTAGTTTGATTAGTTTTTTTACTTCCTATGTTTTCATTTCTTGGTGTGTTTTTTTTTTCATCTTCTTTCCATTACAGAACATCTGAAGGCTTCTCATTGGCTCTCAGTTCATTTATTCAACAAAGATTTATTGAGCCACCTCTAAGAAGAGCTCCCTCCTCCACTGCCCTGTTCCAGCCCGGCCCCTACCTCCCCCAGATCCATCTGGCCTGGTCCCTCTGGCACACATATCTGTCCCTGCAGCTCTCTGGTGGAGCTGGTCTCCGTAGACGGGCTAGTACCTTTGTGAACTGTACTGCATAAGGTCGGTCATACAGTTAAAAAGTGTGACTTCCAGTGTTAAATTCAGACATGAACAAACTGGATTCCTTTTTCTTTTTGGAATCATATTCTCATTAAAATAGGCAGTGTTATGCAAAGTATTATAAGGAAGAAGATGACCATTCCAAAAATATAGTTGGAATAAGGGTTTGGCATAAGTTTACCATGCGTAAGTTTGTGCTAGTAATGCCAAGAAAAATAGTAGTCAAAAAGTCAGTTTTGTGCTGGGCATGGTATTATACGCCTATAATCCCAACATTCTGGTAGGCTGAGGCAGTGAGATCACAAGCTCAACCCCAACGTGGGCAATTAAGCAACTCACCAAGCTGCTGTCTCAAAATAAAAATGTTTTTTAAAAGTTTACAAAGGGCTTGTAGGGTGGGCAGGGGAATGGGGAAAAAAATGAGAATTAAGTTGTGTCAGGTACTGGCACAAATTCTCAATGTTGAGTGTGATCGTGATGTGTATACAAAATGTACCAATAAAGATTCAAACGTTAAAAAATTTTACGAAGGGCTAAGGACTTCACTCAGTGCAAACAGTAGGTTCAAACTCCAGTACCCAAATATAAAAAGTTAATTTCTGGGTCATGATTATTCTCTATTCTTGTCCACAGACTGAGGAAGTGCTGGTGGAGATTATTGCCTGATCTCGGTCATGCTGTGGGTACTGAGCCAGAGGCACTTGTGAGCTTTGTTTCACAGAGTGGAGCAGAGCACAGTCGCCCCAGCCAACACAGGAGTGGTGATTGTGACCAGGGAGATGCATTGTTCTCCAACTGCTGAGCTGGCGGTCTTAATCATTTGCTACTAAGGAAAGAAATCATGTAAAGCATTCTTTATGCTACTTACTGTCCTAGAATGAAAAGACAGGAAAAAAACAACAACCTGAACCAGGAGGAATTTACATCCCCAGAAGGCATGTAGCCAATGTAGTAACAATTACATTCACATTGTAATGTGTGACATGATAATGCTATCTACAAGGTGCAAGACTATGACAAATGTTTTTGTCTGTTTTTTAAGGCTCTCCATTTTGCTTTCTGTGTTTATACTACAATGACCACAGAATCTGAAGACTTTAAATACTGCTTCTTG
Organism: Thryonomys swinderianus; assembly: GCA_004025085.1. Lineage (NCBI taxonomy): Eukaryota > Metazoa > Chordata > Mammalia > Rodentia > Thryonomyidae > Thryonomys > Thryonomys swinderianus. Next base: position 21,830 of record PVIC010007535.1, on the reverse strand, counting down.
TCTCAGGAAGCCAGTGTTTATTATTTAGTACTCCATAGTCTGCTGGGGAGTCTTGAAAGCCACAGGTTTAAATGGTTCATCTTCCTTAAACTCAATTCAAGTAGACATTTAGAAAAATGGCTTTATTTTAAGATTAAAATCATCACTGGTACAAATAGAGTAGAATACAAAATTAGTGTTAAATGTTTAATTCTCACTAGAGAATTCAGAGACAACCTGTACTTCGAAAAATTTTGAATATAATCCCAGACCTTTAGGGACACTGACCACTTAGTAGGTTATTTTGAGAAGCCTTGATCAGAAACTATAATGATATTAGTCTACAGACTGCCATCTCCTTTCTTAAAAATATGAAATATATATTAGCAATATAATAAACACATAAAGCATAAAGAATAATAATATAGTGAAATGCACTATTGTTTACACTATCATGTATCCTATTTCTTTTCCCCACTCCACTGTCCTAAATTTTGATCTGTCGTTCTGTTTTTGTTTGATATTTTTACAACATGTACATATATATATATATATATATATATATATATATATATATGTCATAGGCAATATATTGTTTTACATGGGTTGCATATTTGAAATATAACTTTATAATTGATAGTATGTAAAGTGTTTTTAAAAGTATAAATTCTCGGGGCTGGAGATTTAGCTCAGTGGTTCTAGTGCCTGCCTCACAGGCACAAGGTCCTGAGTTCGATCCCGGTAACCATACAGTGTTGGGCATGGTGACTCATGCCCACCAGCAATCAGTACCACATACCACAGTGCCAGGCATGGTGGCTCACGCCTGTAATCCTAGCACTCGGGAGGCAGAGACAGGAGGATTGCTGAGTTTGAGGCTTGCCTGGGCTACATAGTGAGCTGAGGGCCAGCCTGAACTATGAAGCGAGACCCTGTCTCACAAAAAAAATATATATATGTTCTCATGTATAAAAAAGAACATAAAAGTATATATTGTCATGAGCATTTATATTGTTTCCAGATAATTGCTTTTACATTTCCTGCTATCATGAACATTATTACATGTTTTCTGCAACACATGGGTATAAGTTACTATGGAGCATTTATCTAGGGGTATTTCTCTGAATCATAGGATGTACTACTTCATATCACTGTGAAGTCATGGTTCAGAGTGGGGCCTCAGTCATTTGAAAATTCTCCCTTAGATCCTAACTAATAATTGTTCATGGAAGCACTGCATTTTGCAGAAACTACAAATACCCTCTGTGACTGTTTTTTGTTTTATTTTGTTTTGTTTTGTTTTGGGGGGGCAGGAAGATTGCAAGTAGCCAATCCAAGAGCGTCATTCTGTTTTCCTTGCTGCTGATTGGCTACTGTCTGGTAACTCATCGCCCAGAAGCACCAGCCCTCAATTCTGTTCTTCTTAAAGCCTTAAGATCCCTAAGATACCAAAATGTCCAACACCTTATATGGCCTTATTTATTCAGTATTTTATTAAACTAAATCACATAATTGCAAGAGACCTAGCATATTTAGAGTTTAAACTGTAAAAATAGGTGTTTGTAGGCATTTATCTGACTATATCTGAAATTTGCAGTTTTTCACAATTCACAGGTGCTCTAGGAATATAACCCCTGAATATCAGGATCCTGTATTTGGAACATAAAATAATTCCAAAACTACTTCACAAATTATGGTTCCTAACTCAACCCCCCCCCAAATTAAAAAACGAAGTTCTAGTTGCTGCGTTTGCAACACTCATCATTCCCTGACTATTAACTTAGACCAATCTTTTGAATGGCAAAAAGTATGTGATAGAAATTTGTACTTGGACTTACTTGATGTCTAAGGATGTGAAAATTTCTCTTCATATATGTACAAACCTTTGAATAGATTTTTTTAAATGCATTTGAACACCAAACTTGTTTTTTAAATGTTATATAAACAATTTCTGGTTGACTTTTCATGGTTTTATGTCCTCAAATCAAATAGTTCTTAACCTAACTGGATTCAGCTCATCACATTTTTGTTGTGAGTTGCACTTTCTAAGAAACTGTTCTAAGAATGACACACTCCATATTCGGGGGTGAAGCTAAACTGCTATCACTCCCTCAAAGAACAAACACATAAACAGAAGCTGTATCGACAGTTTCATTTAACAGACTCCAGTTAGTCTATATAATATCAAATGTTTAAAGTTTTATATTTCTTCTTGGTTGTTGTAAATTTCAAAACATAGCCACAAATTCCTCCCTTTGCTATAGGTTCTCTTCTTTGTAATGTGATATCGCTGTCTCCACCATCATTAAGTGGTATCTGCTCTCCCACGCCTTGATTGTGGGTGTGGCCACGTGACACGCCATGACCAGTGAACTTCAGCAAACTTCCCAGCAGGGCTTTAAAGTTGTCCTTGCATTTAAAGTTTGCATTCTTGTGACTTTATAGGACACTGAGAAATCTATGAAAAGAAAACCAGATTGACTTATGAAGGATGAAAAACTATGTAAGATATAGAGTAGGGGCTTCCTAAGCAAAAAAGAACTGCTCTCTTAACCCATGGAATCAGAAAGAACAGTGATTCTTGTCATTTCAAGCAGCTGCTGGTTTGTTATGCAGCACAAGCTAACAATTGCACAGGATTCTGCTATTTCCACTGATTAATTGCCCATCAGAGACTGCAGATGCCTAGATTTAATTCTCTTCTAAATTGTAGAATTTTCATCTTTTTCTGAATAAGTGGCCAACTATGAACTATATTGTTTCACCCATCTTGTAGCTCTGTATATCTATCTAACTCAACGTGGTGAAACAGTATGTGAGTGTAATGATGAGGACAACTCTCTCCATTCCCACTTTCTCGGATTAGAATGCAGGCATGACATAACTTGCCTTGAACTTGGCAAGAAAAGAAAACACTGCAGGGGTTATTCATTTTACTCCCTTAACTTTGGACAGTTATGTGAAATGAAACTTCTGCCATATTGATACCTCTCCATTGAACTCTAAAACCCCAGTTTTTCTGAAACTCACGAAGCATTAGTTGTGTGTATGTTCAGAAGTATGTTTCAAGTGTATTATTGTAATTACATGAGTTTTTTCATCCTTATTGGTACATTGTATATAAACATCATGATTACACTCAATATTGGGAATTTGTACCAGTATATAACACAATTTAATTCTCATTTTTTCCCATTCCCCAACCTACCACACAAGCCTCCACTCCCTAAATACATAAGCTTTGTTTCCCTTTTATTACCATCACATTTTTTCTTTAACCCTCAATATTCACTCCTTCACCATATCTCCCTTCAAATATTTTCTATTTCACAATATTCATCAGACATTCTAGAATTTATTAACATTTTCAATTTCTCATACCAGAGAACAGATATGATAGTTACACATCTGTGACCTATTTATTTCACTTATGAATATGTCCTGAAGATACATCCATTTGAGCATAAATGACTCAGACTTCCATTTTATAGAAAAAACCACTTCTTTATCCAGTCTCCAGTTGATGGGCATTTCGGTTGTTTCCCAGACTGAGCTGCTATGAACATGGGTGCACATATCTCACTGTGATATGATTCTTTTAATTCTTTTGTGTATATTCCTAGCAGGGCAATAACAGGGTGAAATGGGACCTCTAATCCTAATTTTTTTTAGGAATCTCCATACTGACTTCCATAGAGGTTGTACCAGTCTACATTCCCACCAACAGTGGAGAAGGGTTCCTTTTTCTCCATAGCCTCGCCAGCATTTGTTGCTGGCTAATTTTGAGATAGCAGCCATTCTTTCTGGAGTGAGATGAAATCTTAGTGTTGTTTTCATCTGCATCTCTCAAATGACCAGCGATGTTGAGCATTTCTTCCTATGCTTCTTGGCAGCTTTTACTTCTTCCTCTGAAAAGTGTCTGTTCATTTCAGCTGCCCATTTTTGAATTGGGTCTTGTGGAATAGATTAGAAGATCCAGAAACAAATCCAAATGCACTAAGCCACCTCATCTTTGATAAAGGAGCCAAATATCCTCAGTGGAGGAAAGATAGCCTCTGTAACAAATGGTGCTGGAAAAATTGGACTTTAACCTACCATAGACTGAAGCTAGACCTATCTCTGTCACCATGTACAAAACTAAAATCAAAGTGGATTAGAGACTTAAAAATTAAAACAGAAACACTAAATCTGCTGCAAAACAGATTAGATAAAACTCTTGGAGACATTTGCTTAAGGAAAGACTTTATGAACAAAACCTCTAGCACATGAACTAGCAGAAGAAAACAAATGGGATCTCTTTTTATTAAAAACCTTCTGCACAGCAAAGGAGACCACCAGCAGAGCGAAAAGACAACCAACAAATTGGGAAAGAATCTTTACCAGCTGTCTCTCAGACAAAGGCCCACTTTTAGAATATATAAATTCAACATTATTAAAATGTGTATGTACCACAAAGAAAAAAAATTGTATATAGGCAGATAGAGAGTTAGCTATGATCTCAGGTTTCAGGCATCCAGTGGAGACTCATGAAACTTAAACCAAAGGAGATATGTATAAAAGATACTGTTCTTTGAAATCTACAGGTACCTGATCATTAAGTTAAGTGAGGGCGAGTTACAACTAACACAGAGATAGCCAAAGTGTACCTGAGAAGCTGGTCTCTCACCAGGACTGGGTCTCAAACTCTTAACCAGAGAAGCAGACCACAATGACTAGTGGAAATTTATGCACTTGCACTGATGCAGGGCCCATCCTGCTCCTACAGATTGATTTCCCTGATAAGAAGGCCTGAACATTCATATTTTTAAATTTTTCCATTCTTGTTCCATTCTAATCAGAGTTCCACTTTTCATCCCGTTCTGATAATTCAGACCTACTCCAATAAGGAAAAGATCCAGATACAAACAGTATTGCACAACTAAAACTTGTGTTGAACAGTTTAACTTTAAAACTCTATTAGCCTTTTCTCACACTGGCATGCTGGGCAAGATGTTCTGTGAGGAGATGAGACAATCACTGCCCATTGTGCTCTGAGATATTACAGATAAACCTTGTGTCATTCCGCCTTGTGGCTCAGAGCTTCAGCTTTCTGGACTCCCATTTATCTACGTCTTGGGGAGATAAGAAGTAGGGAAGTATTTTTTGTTGTTGTTGTTAGGAAATGCTGCTCTAGCCTGCAAACCATTAATCAGTTTACCTATACACAGAGGAAAAGATCCAACATTTTTAACATTTCCACAAAAAGACATGGTCCTTCTCCTTCAGTCTGTTGGTTGACAAAATGCTCAGATTGATTCATATCAACTACAGAAGATATCTGCATTCCATATTCTCTCTAGGACACAACACCAAGTCTCTGGTATTTAATGTTATTTTCATGATAATAGCATTTGTGGGTAATTTTCTGAAAGTGATGCAATTCTGCTATCACAGTATCTATTACAAACTTTACTTTGGATAAAGTCAGGCCTTTGGAGGCTGCACACAAGCAAGGCATTGCTTGCATACTTGTAGGAGTTCTTGTACTGAGTGGCTCTTGAGCTGGCACTATCAGCCATTGGGTTTGTTCTGACAATGACAAGCATTAGTACTTCTCTCAGGTTGGTTCAAGAAGCAAGCAGAAGCTGTGTTGCAGGAAACAGCACGGCAGGCGTCAGAACCCAATGAAACCCACCCTCTACAGCTCCAGTGGTCAGTGTGCTCAGATCCCACTGCACAGCAGCCCTTACTGTGGTCATGCTACCCCTACAAAAGTGTCACCTCATCCTCGCTCTATGCCCTTTCCCTTTGTTCCTGATTTTTGTCTCATCTCCCTCTTGGTCTTTGCAATGTAACTTTCTTTCCTATACACTTCCTGTCTTGCTCACACTTCCAGACAATTACCTACTTCTATGTACTTCTTGCTTTAGGACAATCTGAGAGAACAGTAGTCGTTCCTTCTTTTCAGTCCACTTTAGTCATCCTTTCTCAGCAAAGCACTTTTTTCCCCTTTTAATCAAATGGCTTTGTAGGCCACTAAGCAGTCTAAATATCACCTACTTCTTTCATTCTTGAGTCAAGTATCCTTCCAAAACCAGTTTGCTGTGGTCATAATGTTTGTAATTGGGGTTTTGCTCTGTCTATGTGTTTGCCTATGTCTATGTATTGGTGTGTGTGTGTGTGTGTGTGTGTGTGTGTGTGTATCTGTGTGTGTGTTTCAGGAGAGTAGAACATAGCCCTTCATGGGAGGACCAACTGTGGTCACTGCGCAGAGAGGAAATCTGTGGTCACTGTGATCAGTTTTAGTTTTCCTGTCCTGTTTCACACAGGAATACTCTACACAGTACTGTAGAAGACTAGGTAGTTTAGAGACTTTACTAAAGATATGTGGCCAAATCTTTCTTCAGGTATTTCCATTTATTCTCTCTCTCTCTCTCCTGTCAGATGAAAAGAGGCCATTTCCCTTTAAGAAACCATAGCAATGCACAGACATAGGTGACACAGGTGATGTAGGTGACACAGACTAATCATACATTGCTAAATGCTGCTTCTGCACTTGCCTCCAATCATATTCTGCCGTGAGCACTGTGCCCGCCCTCTCATCCAATCACATCCCAAGGCACCCTATGTGAATGCCAGTAACCTCAGTGATATTGGTAATTAATGAAGAAGGTCCCTAACCACAGAGAGCCCAGTTGCTGTATTAATTCCATGCCACCTCTCACCCTCCCAAGGCCATTGGATTATGGAGATGTATGGTAACCAGACCAGGCTGGATTACAAAGATACACTGCTGCATCTCACAAGGTCCTCTTTTCACAGCTCCATGAGAAAAGATGTCTTTCATCCTAAATACAAGTGAAAGTTTTGTTGAAAACAAGCTTCGAGTCAGTTTACCCAAAATCATACCTGGTCAAGAATTTTATCAGTAACCCTTTTTGGAGCACATCAACGTACAATTTGTGTTTCACAACTTGCAACAATACACACATGATCTTGTGCGGTCCATCTAGAGCTCACCTCATACTTTTACCATTATTTTCTTTTCCTGTTTTAATTTTATTTCACTTACTCACCCTTATTTTCTTTACTTTTATCTTTGGAAAAATGATATGTATCTATTTAAGTCATATCAAACCTAAATTTCAGAAAGAGATGAGATGTAAAAGTGACAAAAACCATAGTTATTAGCATAATTATCTGTCCACTAAATTGAATTTTTCAAGAAAATCAGTTATATCATCATCTTTGTACCTATCAAAGACTTGACCCAATTAGTTCAGTTACAGTTCATAATAAGCACTTGTTAAAAGTTTACTGAATGAATAAATGATTTAGTGGTTTTTACCAAAATATTAGATGAAAATAAATTACATGCTTCAAATGTTCATTAAAATATACATTTCAAAATAAAATAATGTTAAAGAAACCAACATACTTCTGTTACAGTCTTGGTGATAATATTGTTGTCAGATTCTGGCTTATCATCACTACAGTATCTTTTCATTTTATCAAACAATCCTAGGGTACTCAGGAACAGCCTGACAGTGAGATTCACATAAATTCATGAAGTGCATTAGAAAAAACCATGAAATACATTTTAAAATTCACTGAAGACCAAAGCCAAAATTAATTAATTAATTAAAAGCAAATTGCCAAATTCTTTCAGTAATCATTGTGGTATTACTATTCATGATTGTGACCTGATTGAATGAAGTTGTATTTTCATGTTAGTGTCCTTTGAAATGTGTAATTCCATAAGCATTCCATTGTGGTGAAAGCGCCTATGTCCACCCAAACAGAGAAAACACTGTGTCCAAGTTACTCATAGCAAGTTTCTGGCAACTACATAGAGGGGACAAAATAAAGGAATCTAATGTAATTTAATCTAAGACTGAGTAGTACACATGGGAGAAAAACAAGGCTGGACTGAAAATTAGTAAAGTCAGCATTATTACTGAATACAACGCTTCAGAGTGTTTTAGCACCCCCAAAGAGGAATGCACTGTGCTAGCAGGCCACAACAGTTAATTCACAGTGTGACAATTAAGTGCAAACACAGGATTAGCAGGACCGGGAGTAGGAACTCTAGCATGGGGATGTCGCCTTCCATTTCTGGAATGACTAGCCTGCCCACAGAAGCGAGGAATTGCTGTCCATCCCTGCGGCCTGCTCCCGTCCGTGTCTTGCACAACTCAGCGTGGGAGTTGGAGGCTGCTCTGTGTCCACAGGCCGCCTTGAGAAGAAAACCTTTTCCCCAGCAGCCTCCCTAATCGCTCTTCTATTGCAAGACAAAAGCCCTTGCCCTTTTTACTCAGAACTGAAGTGCGCGGTTCTCGGAAGTGATAGTATCCTGTGCCCCTGGAGAGACTCTGTGTAGGTCCCTAATGGAAGCTGGGATTGGAAACATCTTTCCGGTTCCAGATTCTTATTCACGACCCTGTAAAAGGGAGACACCATGAAGGGTGAAATTTGGACTCATAAAATTCTGCATTAATTACCTACTGACTTTGCACTATTGAAACAAAGCCCTTTGAGGAGTGGCCATCAGATACCTTTCAGAGGAGGGAGTCTTGGCTGTTTTTCCTACCTCGTCCCAGAAAGAGCCCTGCTCCCAGCTCTGGTCGCCCCTTTTGTTTCCAGCCCTTCTTTTTCAGTGGTTGTCATGGAATCGACTTATTAACATATGAAAAGCCATACACAGCCCTTTTCCTTCCCGTGCCTCCCCCACTGCAAAAGCCTGTTGTTGAAGCCTTAGTCTTAATACTCATGTAGAGGAGGGTGGGGTGTGAGAACAGAAATAAAACTAAGAAAACAAAGACGTTTTCAACTTGCACCTTCTCATCCTCTCATCCTCTCAGACAAAAAAAAAAAAAAAATAAGGTTGATTTTTACAAATTTAGAATTTTCTTAATTTCGAATTTCTAAAATTTTTTATTTCAAAAATTTCTTAATTTTTTTTGCTGAATCTTCCCCATGCTGTGGCCACTGGTCCCTGGCTACAGCTGACCTTTTTCACCAGGACAGATTTTAATTGCTTCATGAGTCAGAGGATAGATATGCACACTTCTTAATGTATTATGTCAGCAGCTTCTGCTTAATTAGAGGTTAATTTTAATGACCGATTCTTACATTTCTTAGAACTAATTTTTAGATTTCTCCAAGCTTTTGCTTTGGTCCAAGAGTGACAGGAAATTCTCTTTGGTAAAAAAACGATCCTAGTCAGGAAGCACAGAGGAGTATGCATTTTTGTCTTCAAACAATGTCAACAAGCTGCCTGGTGGTATAGCTCCTCACACTGATTCCTTACTCTTTTCTCATGGAAAAGTACATTTTGCCAACTCTCGGCAAGTACACATATTTGACCTGAAAAAGTTCTGAGAATCTTACCAATTAAGATTTCTCAAAACCACAAAGAACTCATAAAGTACATCATGCTCTCTACACTGCAGTCACATAGACTAAATGGCAAAATTAACAGTGAATAGAAATTTGATCTGACACTTATGCAAAGTGAAGTCCTGGACAAGTGGGTATGGCCATGGTGGACACATACTGAAGGCTCGATTTTATAGAAAGAAATACTTCAAAAATAAAAGTCTGTTGATCAAGACATATGTACTTTCTTTCTACCAAGTGATTCACACTGTGCTTTATGCACTAAAGAGAATGAGAGAGACTTTTGCTACCAGGGGATAAGAGTAACATCCTATGAAGTCTTAACACACAGTCTGGGAAGTAAAGTGCTAAGCAAAATCGATTCTTGTCCACAGTCAATAAAAAGTGATAAGGCAGTGAGTTTGCTTCTGTGTAAATAATGGAAGCCTGAGCCCAAGGGGTGTATCCCCTTCCTGCACACCCCCCCCCCCAATTTCTACAAGGCTCCACTGTACCAGAGGCTAAAAACTATGGGATCTGGGCATCACACAGTGGGTACAAGGAATTTATAAAATGCCATACTTGTTTCCTGCCTGCTTGTTACTACGTAGCCCATTAGGCTTAAAACATGTTCAAGTGCTCAAGCTATTTTTAAAACTATCAGAAATTCTCTGCAGCCTCCACATTCTTAAGTTTTTCACCTGCCAGTTTTCTCTGCAGAAAAAGCTGTGTGCAGGGAGTTTCTTTTCATCTATGGCGTTTTAACCTGTACTGGTCACCACGCAAAGGCAACCAAGGGCAACGTGGACATGACAGGCTCAGGCCTCTCCTGGATGGGTGAGAGTGGGAGACCCTCACATCCACATGCAGGGCTGTGTGGGAGAGCAGAACTCCCGTTCCTGGCAGCGCCATCACCCGGAGTGCTTTCGGGTCTTAAAGTCTTTCTGTAACTGACTCACAGTGCTCACATCTGCTTCAGGTTTTCTGCTCTGTACCCAGAACATTTGGAGAGTGACCCATGGTGATCAGACACGGCTTTGATTACTTCTAAACCACAGCCCTGTTTACTAAATACTCATTTATTCAACCAACCTCAAGACAGTCCTGTACTTAGTAGACCAAATTGTACTAACGGTATTCATCAAACTCAAATTTCTCTTGCTAAGTTTAAAAGCATCATTTTACAACTATGTCTAATTTTCTATCATCTTTCCATGGGGAGCCCTACTTTTCCTATTGAATACCTTCCTTTCCCTCTTCAAAACTCACTGTGAGCACACGTCCATCAGAAATTTTGCCTATTAAGTCCATCCCAAATCTATTACTTTAAACTTTATAGAAATCAGTAGATAATCAACCCACAGATAATTATGGAGCATTTATCATGTGCTTAGTATTGCAAAAGTTTTGAGGGAAAATAAAGAATAAGTGAAAGAAAAACAAGATCTTTGTCCTAAGAAGCTTACAGTACTATTGAAGAGACAATATTTATACATGTGAAGGACTTTAGAACAACTGTATAGTTGACATGCAAGAAGAAAGGTTCTGTTGTCTGTCACCATGTCCTCTGATGTCATGCATGCCTAGCACTGTCACATGCCCAGGGCTCTGCTGGACTAAACTGTGAGCATCCTGCAGCCTCTTCATCCAGAGGGTGGTGATGCTCAGCCTGCCAGGTGCAAACCCAGCCTGTGTGTGGCTCTGTGGGCCAGGGGGAAGGCACTCAGATCCACAGGAGCAGACTCCACTGCGTTAGCACTAATGACATTTGGGGCCATGTAACTCCATGTTTTGAAAGTCACTCATACTGTTGTAGGGTGTTCAACAATGTCTCTGTTGTCTCTCCACTAAACACTGTTAGAAACCTCCCCCACACAGGTTGTGTGAATCAGAATGTCTCCAGACCTTGGCAAGTGACTCTAGAGGACAAAATCCCACCCCACCCCCACCCCCCACCCCCCGGTGAGAATCATTAGTCTAGAAGGATCCAGAAAAAAAAAAATTTAAATCTAGTTTCTCCAGGTCACAAGTGCGGCAGAGGCGGCAAAGGTGAGAAAAAAACAGGGGAAGAAATGCTGATGTGGCTCAGCACGGCTCCATGTGCTACATTTCAGGAGTGCAGAGGACAAGGCTCTCCGCTCAGCCCTTGGGAATGATGAAGTGTGGGAAGTTCAGGGCCACGCCGTGGGTTTGCCGAGGAGCCGGAGAGACCGCCAGGGTGGGAGTGTGCTGAGACCTGCAGGCTGGGTGGGGTGTCTGAGGCCCGCAGGAGGGCCAGGCTGTGAGCAGACGCTGTGTGTGTGAGCTCGTCTGGCCTCGTCTGGAAGGGTCTCAGAAGAAAGAGACCTGGGACCAGAGATTTAGCTCATTGGTTCCAGTGCCTGCCCAGCAAGCACAAGGTCCCAGGTTTGATCCCTGGTAATCACATACAACAATACCAGGTGTGGTGAGTCAAACCCACCAGCAATCAGTACCACGTGCCACAAGGCCGGGCGTGGTGGCTCACGCCTGTCATCCCAGCACTCAGGGGGCAGAGACAGGAGGATTGCTGAGTTCGAGGCTTGCCTGGGCTCCATAGTGAGCTGAAGGCCAGCCAGAACTACAAAGCGAGACCCTATCTCAAAAAATAAAGAAAGAAAGAGACCTGAACCTCTAGGACTCCAGTAATTTTATGTCACATATTTTCTCATATCAGATCAATATTCACTTTTGTACTTAGTTTTGTTTTCCTCTGACTGTATACAGTTCTCTTCTCCAGAATCTGTGTTAGGACTGAACCTGAATAAACTACCCTGCTGGCCAAGGCCAGTGTATGGTGTGTGAGGGACTTCTGTCTCTGGGAGGGCACCCACGCTAATGAGCCCAGAAATGGAAGTGGGTAACCTGCCACGAAAGAGCCTGATGTGTCTTGTGATTCTTGACTTTAGAACATTCCACCTGCATAGAACATGGCTGCGCCACAGGACGTGCATGGGCATGAGTGTCAAGAGTAAACACGGTCCCCAGTGGACTGCAGGGCTCATGTGTGAACCTCAGAACTAAGCAAGTGTCTGCTGGTCTCTCAAACAGAGGTCAGTCAGCATGTCGTTTCTCCCCTGTTTGTGTAAATCTGGGCGATAAGATGTGTTTTGTGGGTAGCACTTTCCCCAAGGCTGGTAATACATGTCTGCAGGTTTTCAGGGACCTGAATTCATTGCCATGGCCTGAATACGTAACTTTGCACCAACCAAAAAGGCTGTGAAAAGCCTCACACAGTTGGCAGAGCCGAGGGTTTGGAATCAAAGACTTAGACTTAAGTTCCTTATTTGCCACTATCTTGCAAGTTGGCTGATAAACAAGTGCAGTGACAACCATCACCACAGATCACCAGGAGGCTGACTGACTGCACTAACCCATCAGGCCCACTGTACAGTGGGCAGTGAGGGAATATCTAGGAGACAGAGTTAAGGGCCAGGGATGTAGCTCAGTGGCACCACAGCAAGGCAGGTGCAAGATCCAGAGTTCCATCCCCAATACAAAAGAAAAAAAAAACAGAGACTGCTCTCACTATGCATATTAATCAAGACATGGAATTAGCATGGGTGTTGTTAAAAGATCCAGATGAATGAATAAATGAATGAATGAGGAAAATATGGTCCATGTACACAGAAGAGTATTATACAGTCCCAAATAAGAATGAAATCCTGTCATTTTCAGGAATAAAGATGGAACTGGAGGTCATTGTGTTGAGTGAAATAGATCAGTCACAGAGAGACAAGTACTACATATTTTCTCTCTTACGTGGAAACCAAATAAAAGATGATCTGAAGGTAGAAAACAGAAGAAGGAAGAGACAGGAAGATATGAGAGATACAAGAGAGGGTGAATGTGCTCAAAGCACAATATAAGCCTGAATATAAGTGTCAGGGTGAAGCGCAGTAATTTCTATGACCTTATTTATTTATAGTAACATTTTAAAAGAAATATGATAAAGGTATTTTTCAGGTAAATAAAAACCAACAGACCTCACCTAGTGGAATTTCTAAAGGTTGTATTGCATGTAAAAGGAAAATGATTTCACTGAACAGGTCTGATATACAAGAATATTTTGTTTAAAAAATTGAAAAAAATGTAAGTAAATCTGAACGATCATTTCATAAAGTGATAATAACAAAAGTGTAAAATATGTGGATTAAACAAAGGCCCAAACTGTTGTAAATAAATAATAAACAAATTTGGTCTGTTATTGGAGGCCAGGGGAGAGTCTAGTGCCACCGACCCACCTGTGCAGTGCGCTCCCTCTTACGTACAATGCATTGCTGGCCTACGGGCGACTCTCTCAGGCCTCATGGCTCTGTGTTGCTGGGGCAGGGACCTGGCATCAACGTCCCAGTACCTGAATGCCAACCTCATACCACTCAACCTAGTTGCTCTCAGCCTGGCTGGACATAGGATCCCCTGGGAGCCTGTCAAGGCCGCACGCCCAGGCCCTCTCAGGGACTGTGCCCCGAGTGGCAATCACCGCCACTGATCATCTGGTCTCATCTAGTTACAAATCCAAATGTCTCACCATGTGCGGCTCCATCTGTAGACTGTGCTCAGTGTCCTCTTTGGATGTGAAATATTATCTTACAAAATACCTGCACTGTACATGCTTTCTCAAAAGGGCCATCAGGAAAGGCCACAGCCTGCATATTAGAAGGCTCAACACAGCCTTTTTGCAACTATGCCTCTCCTTAGGGAATAGAGTATACGGGTCCAAAGAGGGTGCGACCTCCCTTCACACATACACACACACCCTGAACTGTGCTTTAGAGTCTCTGGCTCTGAAATCATTTTCTCCCCAAACAGCGGCACCTTGCTGCACCTTCGGAAGCGCCTTTCGTGGTCCTATCCACCTCCCCAGGGCAGACCCAAGGCCAGACCTCCCTGGCCAATGGGTTTCAGAAGTCTAGGACTCAAACAACTATCCTCTAGATTATTAACGCAAACACGCTGATCATGAACCGAGGGTGGAACACATTCTGCTTAGGAGTTTTCTAGTTTGCATCATAATTTTTAAGTATTTCGGCATGTGGCACGTAGGCCTCCACGTGGACTCTAATCCCGAGGCCTGCAAACATTCGAAGTGAGCCCAGAGGATTCATCTCTGCCTCTCTTCCCTCTGGGATGTTTTCTCATTTTAAATCAGCAGCCGTGGAAGCTTTCCAAGCTTCTCTGAATGCAACGGGAATGTGGTTCATCAAAAATGCTGTCTGGTTTTATTGCACATGAGAGGTTGTTAACTCTGGCAGCCCAGCCAGATTCTTCTATGTTCCCATTGTCCCTTTTGCCTCCCCAGCCAAATCCTAATGGGGTAATGAGTTTGCGCCTGAGATTTGGGGAAGGGGCCGAGGAAATGTCATCAAGCAAATCACAATGTGCTGAGCTTAGCGGCAGACAGCCTCTGCTCCTTTGACTTCGTTTTCAACCCCCTTAATTTCAGAAGGCTTTTTTTTTTTCTTACTTCTGGCAGCAGGAAAGAAAAGGAATGGTCTCTGCTTTTCCTCTTGTAAAAGCTGGCGCATGATAACTATCCCAGGCTCACAGGAGGGGAGCACAGCAAGGCCAGCCTCGGGGAGCAGGCACTGTTTATAGCCCACATATGAGACAGTGCAAGAAATTGTTCTCTCCCCATTCTTTAATCTTCCTGGATTTATTAGGGGTTTTAAGGAGAAATGTGGCTACGCTTCGGGAGAAGCTATGTGGGGAAGTGGGAGAGTTGGGCCAAGGTGGCCGAAGACAGAACTGACCTCACACTCTGTAAATCTGGCCCCAGGATATGTGAAGTGTTTCATGATCTGGCCAGCATCAGGCAGAGAAGAAAGTCACAGTGAACCAAGATATGCTTAAGTGATTCTCAAGCAGTGAGTTTTCTCAGGACGTGAACCAGATACTTGTGGTTCTAGAAACCAGGCAAATGCCACGGAGATCACCAGAAGGGTTTCTGCAAGTACAAGGCCTCTCATATCTCCTGCCACCAAAAAAATCAGGCATTACCCTTAGGTCAAGGCTTGGTGGCATGGGACACAGGTCCTAGGACAGCCTGGGCCCCTTCACGGGTAAGAAGGCCCTGTGATGTTGCCAGCCTTTTAGTGGGAACAGACAAGAAGGAGGCCAGTGTGGGGTGCAGATCTCACACCAACTCTGGCATGAACACCTGTTTACTTGGTAATTAGTGTGATGAGGAGAAGGCTTGCGATGCTGGACATGGTGGCTCACGCCTGTAATCCCAGCACTCGGGAGGCAGAGACAGGAGGATTGCTGAGTTCGTGGCGGCTTGCCTGGGCACCATAGTGAACTCAGGACCAGCCTGAACTACAAAGCGAGACCCTGTCTCAAAAAGCAAAAAAAAAAAGAGAGAAGGCTTGCGTTTCTTCTGCATAAGGAAGTGTGGTGATTTTTCCCAATCTGTAGTTAGAAAATGGGCTTCCTAGGTGCTTCTCAGTCAGAGGGTGAGGGTGGGCCATCACCCCTGTGATTGGTGGGGACTTGCAGCTCTGTCTGTCCTTCTGCACTTGTATGTGAGTGGGGGGCTGAGCTTCAGATAGCTGCTCCCAGCCGTCCAGCCTCAGCACATTCTCTGGGTGCATGCATCATGAGAGCGGTCACCAGTACACTCCTCTCCCTGATGCCACAGGAGAGCAAGGGCGGATGGCCAGCTGTGGCTTCCTGGGGACAGGGACAGAGAGGGAATTCCTCCACACTCTTTTCCCACAAGCAGGACACTCATAGTCATATCATCCGAACTGGCTGCTCTGTGCAAATATCATTTGCTTTGTGCCTCTAAGCTCGGAATTGCTGGGTTACTGAAGTATTCTACTATTTCTCCTAAAGAGGCCTGAGCCAAGAGGTGGAAAAACATGGGAGTTTGAACACAAAGAGCTCTTGGTTTGAATACTGGTTTTTCCACTTACTAGGTGTGTGATCTTGGGTAAGTTATTTAAGAATTCTGCATCTCAGTTTACTAACAAACAAAATAGAGCTAATAATAATGCTATATCATAGAACTATTATGCAGAAATAACGTAGCTTCCAGGGTCACCTGACACTAGAAATCTCCTGTGAACAGGAAATGTGTTCTTCAGAGGAGCTTGTCCTCCCTCCCCCACCACGAAGTCTGGGGCTCACTAAAGCACCTGAGGTGGACCCCAATCCTCAGTCAGGACACTGTCTCCTTCCATCTCAGTGAGCAATTCTAGCTGTTCTCATTGCAAATACTGATTTCTGGAGGAAGGTTTCAGGGAACATAGTTTCAGAGTACACTTGGGGCTCCTGTCCTCTCTCCCTGGTCCTGTACCACCTTTCATACTTACTGCATAGGGTAATAAGCAGCTGAGTCAGAGGACTCTTACCTGATGAAAGGACAGGCCATGCAGGTCTCCTCAGAAGCAGTGCTGAGTAGAGGGAGCTTTAGGCCTTCACAGCCTGTCCAAGCCCCTCTGCTCACCGGAAGCTGGACAGGGAGCATGGCTGGAGACCAGTGCTTTGACTGACCCGAGGCTGCTCAAAAGGCCAGAAGGGCACTTTGCACACCCATAGCCCCAGCATGAAGCCAGGACCCTTCTTTTTAATTGTGGTTATAGACTGTCTGATGTCACAGGTGCTCCATCCAGAGATACATATTGTCCTTGTCCCTCCCCGGTGCCAGTTCTCTTCTCATTATCATCATTAAGCCAGTTGTCACTGATATTATGCAATCGTGCTTTTTAAAATTCTTGGTGCTATAATGACTGATATTATATCTTGGCCCGTCTTCTGCCTGATCGTATCCAGAACTTCCCAGGCGCCCCTGATAAGATGTGTGAATGATATGAACAGCATTCTCTGCTGCTGATGTATGTACTGCATGTGTGATGACAGGTCTGTGGACAGAGCAGTGGGAGGGCAGCTCACCTGGATGGAATAGACTGTTAGAACCGGACATGGGGAGGTCAGGATTTTGCAAGCATCCCACATCTCTCCACAGCAGCAGGAACTTTTTCTCTGTTCTAATCTCAATAGGGATCTGTCAGAACATCCTAGAGGGTGGCCGGAGACCTTTACCTGCCCTTTCCAGGACTTTATTCTCATTTCCAAAACCTGGAACTTAGGTTTGCAATTGCCAGGAATGTATGTTAATGGCCTTATCGTCAAGAGACACGAACTAAGAAAGCATGTGTCAGAGGAGCCTGAAAAGAGAAGGGAATGGGCAAGATTGCACCCCGAGTCTCCTACCTGGTGCTATGAATGGACTACCATGCTGAACACTGAAATAGCTTGGCGAGCACAGCAATCATCTAACTCCTTCATCCAGTTTCTAAAAGCAACTAGAGCAGCTGTCATTATTTAAAACAAACAGAAACCAAGACTAACAAACAAGTGTTAATCCCCTACTTCTGCAGGCTGCTATGGTTTGCTAGCAATAAAATTAGCAACCCAGGCGCGATGCATAGAACGTGGAAAAGACAACAAGGCTGTCTCACCAGTGTGCAACATACCCGGTTGAGGAGGGGTCTGGGCCATCACTCTGCCCTGCCTCCTTGTCCTGCTTCTCAGCTGCACAGTCCAACACCAGCCTTGGACAAGGCCGAGCGTGATTTTTGTTTTTGTTTTTGTTTTTTGAGACAGTGTCTCGCTTTGTAGTTCAGGCTGGCCCTGAGCTCACTATGTAGCCCAGGCAAGCCTTGAACTCAGCAATCCTCCTGTCTCTGCCTCCCGAGTGCTGGGATCGTGAGCCACCACGCCCGGCCCGAGCGTGATTTTTACACAGTTTTTATGATCACACTAAGGGGACGGCAGGCCTACGTGGCAACTAATTGTCATTAATGTACACAGGTCAGCAAACTGTCACAGGAATCGATGTGGATTGATCCCACTCCCTGCACCCTGGACAGGACGGAAGGCAACATTATTCACTAGGGCAAACCAGGCTGAGTGCTCTTGGAAATGGTGTAGTCGTCAGCTGACATTCATAATCACATGCAGCTGAATTCTGACAAAAGTGTTCAACATGGTACTCCTTTACTATGATTGTTATGATTATAATTATTACTATTCCCATTTTCAGGTACTAGGAATCAGACCCACAGCTTTGAACATGCCATGCAAGTGCTCTACAAACAGTCCTCCCTGTAGCAATATTTTCTGTCATTATCTAAAGTTTAAAAGTCCACTGTGCCTTCAACAAATCAAGGCTTTGAAAAACTGCAGAACATGGTAAAGCAAAGAAGAACCAAAAAGAATAAGAAAAATGTTGTGACATTTTTTTCAGCAGAATATTCTTATTGGATGCTATCCTGAGAGGAAATTAGTAAGAATCCAGCTCATGTATAATATTTAAGTAAGATGATTGCCATTGGGCTGACAGTGTTTAGTCATCAGTTTGGAAGACTGCCAAATCACGCACGGTGGCAGGTTGCTTTTATGTCTTGGCCAGCCCACCACTGCATGTATTCACTCAGAAAAGTTTTTGCTAGAATGACTAAAAGAAGATCTACTAAAGTTGTCATTGGAACTAGTAGAGTTGAATTAGAGAGAATGAAATGGATATTCCCCCCCAAAGATGGCTACTGATAAAAAAAAAAACAATACATCAGAAGAGCTGGCTATCATCCAGTTTTCCTAATAGTCTTAATTACTAAATCACCATGATTACATGGTCAATTAAATTGACTGTGAATTAGTTTAAGAGATTGGAGAAAACACCCACATCAATCCTTTTTTTCTAGATGGTACCTTCTATAAAGTAAACATGGTCTTTTCTAAGTATCTCTAGGCAGTAGGATTTATTCATGCTCTTTGATAAACCTTACCAAGGATTACATGCCTTCCAATATGAATACTATCTTGCATATCCAGTTTAAATTTTCTCTGTGAAATGTAAGCTTATTTTTGCTCTGCTTATGGCCACTTCCGAAATGCAAGGCCTACTTGTAGCTTTGCTTCTGACTTCCAACACGTCACCCACCTTGTCTAGGGCAACAGGCAAACCCATTGCCCCAAGGACTTGCCGTGATCTGTTTACTCATCTTCCCATCTCTGAGTCTGTCTCTCCTCACTCTGTCACTCCTTGCTCTCAGCACACCAGACACGTGGTCGTGACACACTAGACACGTGTCTGCCTCTGGGACTTCGCACTCACTGCTTCTCCTGCCTCTAGCGCTTATTCTCAGGTATCTGCTAACGCATGCCCTCACATCATTCAGGCTTTTACTAAGTGTTCCTTCACCAAAGAGACCGTCCCTAGAATCTCTATGTAAAGAAAAACTACTCTACAATCCCACAATTCCTTCATTTTCTCCATTACCTTGCTTTCTTTTTCCTCCTTCTTCATATTTTCCCTCAAACGTTTATATATCTAAATTGTATGTCTTTCATTCTAGATTATAGTTTGGACATTTATCTCCTGCTTAGCAGTGCAGAAACACAGTGGGAAAACAGGAAGTAGAAGAACGACGCAATCTTTTCTCTCAAAACATTTTCACTGTGGCTAAAGGGGCGGTATTTGCACATGTGAAGTGATATAGAGCAATAAGGTAACTTGTCAGACTGTCACTTCACATGAGAGTAGACAATTTCTGTACTGTCATTTACTCTTATGGACCATGCACTGTATTCTAAGTATTGTTAGGGTCCAGGAATACTCAAGTAACTAAACCAGAGGTCTTTGTTTTTGTTCATTATTTTACCCTTCTTGTGACCCTAAGTCCTGCTGCATCCACCTTGTTGGGTTTGAGAAATGCTTTGCACCTTGGCACCTGTGGGCAGGTCACACAGGCATGGCTTGGGGGGGTGCACATAGCCCCTCACTGCTCCTGTCTGTCCTACTCTGCCATGGATGAGCACCTTCCCACCACGCTGCTGCCATGTTGACTATGACAAACTCCCCCGACTATGAGCTGAATTAAACCTCTCCTCCTTTAGGTGGTGGGTGTTGGGCCTGCGCCTGAGTGACAGGAAATCTAACTATAGATTGCACACTAATTTTAGGTGGACACTTAGTCAACTTATGTTACTGAGCATCTCCACGTACAGACACTAGGACACCAGCATGAGAGATGTGTCAGGAAGATGTGAACAAGTCTTTTCAGTCTGAGGCAAGCAGGGCATCAGCTACTATCAGCGCTGTGAGCCTTTCCTCTCTCCGTTCTCAACCAAAGGGGCAGTGATGTCAGCATATGCCTTCCCTCGGACAGCTCTTTAGACTTTAAAAAGACTTGAAATTGTGCTGTATGTTTTGCAAATCTTAGCGATCTTTATCTTTATAGGTTGATTTCTTTTATTCGTAAAATATTTTTAACAGGTTGAATTTTAGATTTAGCTTGATTTGATAGTTACAAGAAGATATAACATACTTTGTGAGTTATTTTTGACTGCTGAACACAGCCTGAAGTCCCATCTTGCTGCTGTTCACTGATGCCCGCGGCTCGCTCAGGTACAGGCCGGGCGAGTGAAGCTCCTGTTGCTGCAGTGATTTCACCAGGCCTCCAGCTTTCTCCCCAGCCTCCTCTATTGTCCTTTGTTTGCGTGACACATTATTTCCTTACCTTTGTTTCCATAAAACACGCTCTTTGTCCGCAGAAGCTGAAGGCCTCTTTCTGACTGATGCCTGTGCAGAGAGCACCCTCCAGGCCTTAGCATCCCCACGTCTTTCCCCCCCCCGAAGTGAACGCTTCCTGCAAACTTAGACAGATAAAGCTAACTCGTTCTGTTTACATACACAAACGGTTTTGGCTTGGTATGAGATTTTCAGCAAGATTTAAGGGTGTTCCTATGTTGTCAAACATGGTTAGTCATCTCAAAGGGGAGCCCTGTTACACTGCTTTCTATAGAAGTGGTAGCAAGTTATGGGAAACTGGGGAGAGACCATTCTCCTACCTCTGGGAGCGTAGAAGGCTGATATGGAAGATTACACCAGAACAAAGATTGCATTGCTGGCTTATGTTGTTTATGGCCTACTTGTACTACATTATTATAGACTAGTTCTATTGTCTTGGTGGACAATGGAGGGTTTTATTTCAACATTATGTAGAGAATGCCTCTGTGGTCTCTTTCTTCCCTCCTCCAGATGCAGAGAGATATTTAGTATCAGATTTCTGAAGCAGCCGTGCCAAAATGAAGAGGTATAAACATTTCCTTTTCCCCTTTTCTTGCCCCATGTCAGCTCTCAAAGCCCTGTAATTCTTCTCTTGCTTGGTAGAGAGAAGTAAAGCATAGCATATTCTAGCACAGCAGTCTTGTGGAACTCTGTACAAATGAAAATAAGCAATAAAATTAAAACTCCAAGGGAATGTCTTCCATTGCAAATGTCATAAGAACCAAGTTTTAAGTAATTTAAGGGAAAAAAGGATTAATCATAAGTACTCAGAATATTCAAGTTATCTCTCACTTTCCTTCCTTCTCCTCATTCCTACCTCATCATATACAGATAGAAATCTGAAATTCTATATTCCCCAATAAACACATGAATAGATAGTGAGTAACTGAGGAAAACA
>PVIC010007534.1:0-50697 GCA_004025085.1 Thryonomys swinderianus | reverse complement strand
GCCCCGCCGGCCCCGCCCCGCCGTACTTGCGTAGCGCGGTGACCTACCGTCCCGACCGAGAGTACTGCACCAGCGGCGGCACGCTGCCCTAAGCACTGCAGGACCGCGTTCATGTAGCACGTGTGGCCCAGGTTGCGCAGCCCAGTCACGCCGGGAGGGTGCTGCGGCCGCCTGGGAGCCTCGCGGGAGGGAAGCGGGCCGGAGCGATCCGAGCACTCTGCGCTGTGTGGACGCAGGGGAGGGGCGCGTTGAGGGCGCGAGCCGCCTAGAGGGCACCCAGCGCACCCTGCCTCTGCAAACAAGCCCGGCCCCGCCGGGGGCGGGGGCACTCGGTGGGTACTGCGTCTGTCACTCCCGACGTGGGGCGAACGGGGAGACTGAGGCGGGAGGGTCACTGTGAGTTCGGGGCAGCCCGCACTGCATAGTGACTGACAGTGGTCTCCAGAGTCCAACAAGGCGTTCCAGGTAAGATCTGCATAAAACTTTCTTCCTGGCACTAAAACCAAGGAATTGCGACGGATTGGCCTTTTGAAGTTCTAGAGTTGTTTGGCTAAAGTCGCGGACTTTCTCAATAAAAGCCAGAGTTTTGGGGGAGTTGTCATTAGTAGTGGTGACAGAGGGCAGTTAATCATACTAGTAGCTACCATGTATGTACTGTGCATTTCTGCAGGACTGTACAGGGCAAGAGTTTTGTAAATCCCACCTTGAGCTAAGATGTCAGGTGCGAGGGGTTCTTCGCCCCAGTACAGCAAAGGGAGGCGCAGAAGCGTGTGGAAGGGCCCCGTCTCGCTCACCGAGAGCTGCGTCACGGGACGCCAGTCTACCCGCTGCGTGACCGTGTGCAAGCACGCTGTGCGCACACACCTAGACACCGACATGAAGAACAGAAACATGTATCTGTACGCAGAGACCGCAGTAACACCCTCGGAAAAGGCGGGAGGGATGGCACGAACTATGGGAATACGGCCTTAGTTTCTTTTGTTCTTGTTTCTATTTGTTTCTGGAGAAAAGATCTCGCTGTGTAGTCCAGGCTGGCCTAGAGTTTGGAACGACCTTCCTGCCTCGGCCTCCTGAGCCCTAGGATGACAGGCACACGCCAACACGCCCATGCCCACATCCAGACCGGGCGGGGAGAACTGAGGTCCACCCGGCGGGCCAGGGGAGGAGGAGACGGCCCGGCGCAGGCTCCGGGGAGGAAAGGCAACTGAGGGTAAGCTGTCCCCGAGTCCGCGCCGCCCGAGAGCAGTAACACGCGGCCCCGGTGGCCCGAGCCAGCCAGCAGGCCAGCGGCCCTGGGCTACGTGCCCAGCAGGTGCCCGCCTCCTCCCGCGGAGTCAGGTGGACAGACCGTGCAGGTGGACAGACGGGCGGACCGACGGCGGGGACAGGCTCCCGCCGCGCCCCTTGGCCCGGCCCCCGCCCCTCAGCCCCTCGGGGAGGTGGCTCACAGCGCGTGGTTGACGCGGAAGTCCTCCGCCGGGACCCCCGCAGGCCGGCATGCTGGCGCGCTGTGCCCGCTCCGCCCCCGCCCCTCCCCTCCCGGCAGCCGAGCCCACGCGGCACCGCCCACCCGCATTAGCCTTCGGCGTTGCCCGGAGACAGGCCCGGCGGGGGGGCGTGCGCGGAGGGTCCACAGGGAGCAGACCAACAGACGTCAGTAAACAAGAATAAATTTATTTGTTTTAAACATTTAATGATATACAAAACGTATATAGTCTATCTTTAGTAAGACACTTTCTCCCCGCGTCAGTATGAAACACTATTTAACGCGTGCTCTGCTCGCCTGTCTGTATCTATGAGATACACTACGGAGTACAGATAAGCTTTACGCGGCCCCCTTCCGAGGAGAACGAACAGTAGTACCTAGGAGCCGAGAGGAACCAAATAAACACACGGGAAAATCAAAGTAGACGAAGCATCTTTCTTGAGTACTCAGGAACGAGGGGCAGCTCCACTGCGTCGGCCTGAAGTCGCACCGCTGCCCGCTGGCAGCGCCACGGGAACCGACTCATCCGTCCCCTGCACAAGCGCCACACGCGACTCAGCCTGGGCGGGCGCGTCTCTGCGTCCGTGTCCGTGTCCCGGGCCGAGCCCTGGGTGGCGGCCTCGCAGGGCAGCGAGTGCCAGCCGCGGGAGTTAGTTTCCCCTCTCTCCATGGCTTTCTTCCGCTTAGCAGTGATTTGGTAAAACAAGGTTTCCCAAAATAAAGTAATATTTTTGCACAATTTGGGGTCTACTTAACAGAAAACTGGCTCCGTTTTTCAGCGGAACCTAACCCTGATTCATGGATGAGTCCCTCTCAGACGCCGGCTTCACCGCGGCCGCGGCTCTGGGACAGGGACCCGCTGGGCGAGCGCCGGGAAGGCCAGCGCCTCTGCCTCTCGCTGCGCGGGTAAAACATGCACAGACATCTACCTTTGGTTAATGGTCTCGCGCCCGCATCAGACCGGCTCCCAGAGCCCTGTGCCGAGCTGCGCACTGATTTGCACGACCTTCCACGTTCCCGGCTGGCAGCTGTGTCCCGGAGGGAGCGTCTAACGGGCGAGCTGGGTGGGGCAGAAGGGCATGTGTCTGTGCGCCACGCAGGAGTCACCGGTGTCCGCGTCCGGTCCGTCCCCGAGGGAAGCGGGCCCCACGCAGGTGGGCGGAGCACACAGAGCCGCGACCGCCCACATCACAGCATGAGGCGCACAGAGTGAGTCGCTTCGGATTCTTTGGTGGGATTTCCAGGCTGAAGGCTGAGGCCCGCAGGCTCCTCCTGAGGAAACACCATCTTATCAGGGGTGTAGTCGTTCCTCTTCAGGTCTGCATTTGCCACACAGAAAGAAAGAACTGCTTAGAAATGAGGAATGAGCAACATCTCCGTAAGCTTTCTCCCGAACATGTCATACCTATTTGTCACAAGGTGTTCTCTATTTAAGGAACAGTATTTATATACATACAAATGAAAGAACTACACTGACCACCATCAGTAACTCTCGGGCCCTAGTGGGAAGAACAAGCAACCGCACCGTCTAAGGGCAGGTGCCGCTCCGAGGTGCGCCAGGGGCCGGCGGGCAGCGGGGGAAGAGCCGGGCAGGGCGCGGAGAAGACGCGTGCCAGCCCGAGAGCACACGCTCCGGGCCCCACGGGGCCCTCAGGCCAGGGCAGCCAACCTGTGTCGCCTGCCGTGACAGTGGGGGCGATGGCACCCGCGCACCCGCTTGCCACCCTGCTCCAGGCACAGCAAGTGAGCCGCAGCGCCACGGGGAACGGACAGACAGACAGCTTGTGGCTCACGACGGGAGGGGCACAGAGCAGCTTCCGCCCCGCCGCACAGAGGGAGAGAATGAGCGGAAGGGGAGGCGGGGCGGAGGTGGCGGCCATCCGGCCAGCGGCCTGTGCGGTGGGCGACCTCAGCAGGGGGCAGGCGCGCCCGCTCCCCTGCACTCCCGTGATTCATCCGCGTGACCGCGGGGGAGGCGGCCAGACAGACCCCGCGGCCCACAGGCCGGAGCCAAGCGCCCCGCCTGCCCCTGAGGACGCAGCCTGAGTGTGGGCTCCGGCGGTCACGGTCACGGAGAAGCGGCCTGGGAGGCCTGGCCCGGGCTCGCAACACCCCCGGGGCCAGGATGGCGGGGCCTTGACGGGTTGGTCGTGAAAGGGGAGGGGCGGGGGGAGCGTTATGTGGGGGCAGGGCCCGAGCAACTGGGCAGCCACTTCTGAGGCGGGAAGGGGGGCCCTGCACTCGGAGGACGGCGGCGTGGAGACCTGCGGGCCCCAGACTTCAGTGGGAACGGCTGCAGAACCATCGGCAAGCGCAGGGACCACGGTGCACTGTGCACGAAGCTCGGCCCACTCCCTTCCCCCTCCGCATATGAAATAGGGCTGACGCTGAAAATACGGATGGTTCATTTAAAGCCAAGAAACAGCTTACGTTAAATGATCCAAATGCATGGCTGCAACTCCAGGAGTTACTTTTGGTCCGATTTAAATTCAAGTTTATGCAGCTCGATCTGAGGGACTTCGAGCAAATCTGGGGCTGTGCGTTGTGAAGAACAGTAGAGAATCGTGCAGCTACAGTCCGTGTCTTTGTTACTAGGTCCATGGTGTGGCCATAACCAAACAACCTCAACTCTAATTATCTGAGTAACTAGTAGCTAAAATCTCTAACGTTTGATGAAAACCTTCAATACAAATAAGCTAAGTAAATCCAAAAAAGAAGATATTCAGAGAAAGTCACAGAGACCAGAATAATACTGCTGAAAGGGCTGGGGATTTAGCCCAGTGGTTCCAGCATCTGCCTATCAAGTGCAAGGTCCCAAGTTTGATCCCCAGTACCACACACCACAGTACCGGCTGTGGTGGCTCACGCCTGTCATGCCAGCACTCGGGAGGCAGAGGCAGGAGGACTGCTGTGAGTTCGCGGCTAGCCTGGACTACATAGTGAGTTTGGGGTCAAGCTGAACTACAAAGTGAGACCTTGTCTCAAAAAACAAAAGGCCAGGGAATTTCCTCAGTGGTTCCAGCATCTGCCTTGCAAGCGAAAGTTCCGAGCTCGATCCTGGTATCCACATACCTCAATGCCAGGTATGGCGACTCACGCCCACCAGCAATCACTACCACACACCACAAGGCTAGTGCCAGGAGTGGTGGCTCACGCCTGTCATCCCAGCACTCGGGAGGCAGAGGCAGGAGGATTGCTGAGTTCCAGGCTTGCCTGGGCTCCATAGTGAGCTCAGGGCCAGCCTGAACTACAAAAGTCTACTAGGAAATAAAAAGCTTCTAGAAAAGGTGAATTAACCAAGACTCCAGGATACAAGGTCAACATACCAAAAATCAATGGTCTTTCTGTATACCAGCAATAAACAAAACCCGAAATAGAGAAAACAGTACCACTTACACCCCAGTACCGCATACTAGATGGCTGGCTTTGTTCTCGCTCCTTCACAGAGACCAGCTCATTTCATCCTCAAAGAAAACCGGTAATAGAGCCACCTCCCTGGAGCCGTGCAGTCCGGCTCCTGAGCCCAAGCTCTTTATTACTGGCCATAAAAGATGGGGCTTTAAAAGTTACATAGCCTGCAATTCTTCAAATCCACGATGACATGATAAGAGAATATACTTGTGCTTCATGCGTCACAGCCCCCGCCCCTGGCTCACCTGGACGTCTACTCGGCCTCCAGGTCGGAGCAGGTGATGCTACGCAGCACCACTCCCGAGCTCAGGCCGGGCTTGGCCGCTGCTCCTGTCCGCGCAGCGCGTGTCTGCTTCTCCTCCCTCCCCTGGCCCTTACGCTGCCACACCCGACATCTGCCTGAGCTCCACGAGGCCACGAAACGTGTCCAAGGGACGTGTCCGTCCACGCACTATCTACCAGCAACACCTCGCCCACCTGGCGCCTGGCACACACAGACACACAAAAGGGACGCACTGTGCTTCACAAGAGGGAGCAGATGAGCCCGCACCTGACGGCGCGCAGGTGTCTGCCAAAGGTGCTGCCGCCGCACTGTGGAGATGGCACTGTGGAGACAGCGCGTCAGGCCGCCGTGCGTCTGGCCGCAGGGTGAGAGCCCCGCGGTCGCCGGCTCGGCCGTATGTTCTACGTTACGCTCGTTCAGAAAAGCTTTACCTGGAAGCTTGAGCTTTCGACAGCAAGAATTACAGTGGTGCTTCGCTCTGAAGTTTTTTATTGCATCTTCTCCTAGATTTGCTGGGCCAAACACCATATCACAGGATCTGTGGAATTAGTAGTTAAAAAAAAAAAAAGTTTATGCAAGCAGAAAAATAAAAATTCAAATTATGAAAATATGCTTTAATGAAATTGTTAAAACTTATTACCTCTTTTCTTCTGCTTTTATCACAGATGGGTCAGTCAAGTTTTCACCCACACCTTTGCATGTACATAGGAAAGAACAATTGATCCAGATGTTAATGTCTACATAATTGTCCTGAGAGGTTTACAGCGTCATCTACCACTGTGACATTCACTTACTGAAGGGGCTTTTCCCTCCTCAGAGCCTCTCACCAGGAACAGGCACCGCACCTGCAATGTGAGCCAGAGCCGGACGCCGCAGCCCTCTTTTCTCATCAGTGGTGCTTTGCTGTGGGAGCTCTGACACTGCCCTGGACTCACTGCAGTTACCAAGGACAACCTGCCTCATGAAGGCACAACCCACAGGCTGGCTGATAACAAAACAGGACACATCTTGGCTGCTGCAGGCACCACATAAGGTGAAACACATGGGAACTCTAAAGAAGCCCGTGCAGCTGCAGATGAACTGCTTGTCTGAGCAGCATCTCCGCGTGGCAGCAGATGCCCAGCGTCTGCACTCACGGCACACAGAGGCAGCTCTGCAGTGCTTGGCATGGACACTTGCTCGGGGAAGCTCTACGCAGCTGTGCTTCAACACTGCACCCTTACGCTACACCTGTTCATACTCTTCCTGGCTGCAAATGGCAGCGAGCACAGTGCGTGTGGTACGTTTTGATAAATGCTAGCATGTATCATAGATTCCATGTATTAAATGGTAAAGCAGACGTCCATATGTATTTTATGCATTCATACATGCCTAACCTTTTTGTTTTGCATTTCTGGATTATCTGGTTTATAGGGTTTTTCAAGTTATCACAAATTGAGGACTGGGGATTTAGCTCAAGTGGTACCACACCAACCTTGGACACACAAGGGCCCACGTTCGATCCCCAGTACCGACAAAAAAAAAAAAGTTATTACAAATCTGCAAAATAATAAAACCACAAAATGTATAGTTCAAAACCTATGTTGTTCAAAGGTCAATTGTATCTGCTTATTAAAAATACTCCCATGTTTTAAATCAACAGAGATGATGTAAAATTTGTTTGGTTTCACTTCCTATTTATGCTTCAGGGAAACTGTTTAAACAAGTATTACTTTACTTATACTATAGGGTCTTGCTGTTCAGTTTGGGTCAGTCTTGACCTCACTATGTATCCCAAGTTGGCCTCAAAATAACGGTGACCCTCCTGCCTCCGTTTTTTTCCATGTGCTGGGACTTCAGGCATATGCTAATATGCCTGTCTTGTTTTTAGCTGGATTGATTCAATAACATGTATCACAGAGTTTTTAGCAAATTTTAAAGATATTTCCTTCTGTGGAATGAAAGAAGTCACTCTGAATGATAAATATTCTAAACAACTTTTCACACAGTTTAAAAATCTGGTCTGGTGGGTGTGGTGGCTCACGCCTGTCATCCCAGCACTCGAGAGGCAGAGACTGGAGGATTGCTGAGTTCGAGGCTTACCTGGGCTCCATAGTGAGCTCAGGGCCAGCCTGGACTACAAAGCGAGACCCTGTCTCAAAAAAAACCCCAAAAACTGGTCTGAGTCCCATCTGAAATTGAAGCTGCTCTCTATGGAAAAGTTATGCAAGCTAGAAGGTGAGGACACACCCCAGCAGAGCTGGGTAACATGCTATGAAGCGCCGAAGACATGACTCCAGGCAAAGCCACCTTCTCTCAGCCTCACCTCTCCCAGCCGGCCAGACCCCGCCCCTGTAGGATCCGGGCAATCCCTCCTCGTCTCTCATGCGCACCACTCTCCCAGCGGTGCTAGGGGCCCCTCCCCTCCCCTCTTCTATAACCTGGGCTGCCCCGGGTAGTAACGTGCCATGACCAGTGAACACAGCAGAAAAGAGCCCAGGAGTCTGCTTTATCCCTAGAAGTCAACTCTGTGCAAAAAGCCCAAAACCTGAAACCGCCATGCCTTAGAAAAGCCAGCCACGCGGGAGAGCCCCTTGAGAAGTGCTGGGTTCAAACCACAACCCTCTTGGCTCAGGTCTCTGGATCATAAGCATGTGTTACAATGACCAGCAAGACCCTGACTTCGACTCTCTCAGGCTGTCTGATACCTCTGGCCACCTGAGCCTGATGAGCGAACCCTCCTACACCCATCTCAACCCAAAATCAAGCTATGTGGGGTGGTGCATAACTGTAATTCCAGCACTCAGAAAGCCAAGGCAAGATGACTACCAGCCCAGGCTATACAGGAAAACACTAACTCAAAAGGTAAAACCAAACCAAACCAAAACAAACAAACAAAAAATCCTGAATCAAAGAACTGTAAGAAAAATGATTTTTTAAAGACAGTCTCACCAGGCGTGGTGACTCACACAGCACTCCAGAGGCAGAGGCAGGAAGATTGCTGTGAGTTCGAGGCTTGCCTGGGCTACATAATGAGTTCAGGGTCAGCCTGAGCTACAAAGCAAGACCCTGTCTCCAAAAAAAAAAGATAGAATCTTGCTACTAAGCTCAGGCTGACCACAAACTGCACTCCTCCTATCTCAGTGTTTGGGATCACACTGTATCTGCTTGACTATTTTAATCCAAAAAATTCTTAGGTAGTTTAACTCGTTAGCTCACAGTAAGGGGTAACAAACAAGGAACAACAGGTATTTTTTTTTTTAAGAATGCTTTTAACATCAAGATAAGTACATGGACCTACTCCATAAGAATGTAAATATTATGTATAGCAAACACATACTAAAATAAAGGTCTTTGTACCTCTGAAATACTAAGAGTAAAAATAGGATATTTCACATGTTTCACCTCAGTGATAAGACCACCAGATCCTCTTCTTCACAGCCCTGCTAAATTAAGCAAAGTCACATGGTATGGCTGTGTTCAACGTTTATTTTCAACCTTTCTCAGCTTAAGCCCCTAACGGATTTCTGTGTATTATGCATGAGACATAAACTTATGGGAAACCTACTGTACCATCTAACCTTAGCAACAGTCCAATGAACTTACCTTGCAAGTCGAGTACCAGCAGCTCCCCTCTGGTATATTCATAAGTCCAGTGGCTGAAGGCCAGCATGATCTCTTCTAGTGTATTAGTTGGAATAATCTCGTCGCCATTGTTATTGTTATACTTTCTAAACTCCCCAGTCATGCATTCTTCCACGGCGAACCACTGTCCTGCTGAATGGCAATACAGCAGGAAAACTTCAAGGAACCTTATGAAAAATATTACACGTATTACTAACAGTTTTGATAGTAAGATTCTGATATTCAAAGTGGAGATAACATCCAACATCACCAAGAGACAGCTACCCACAACACTAAAAGATGCCAGAAAAATGTAAGGATCTACCTCGGAGAATATGGTATGGATTTAGGTTTCATTTGATTGAAGGCAAATGTGAGTTTCTGGGCTGCTCTCTGTTGCTGAATTTCCTACACAAGGAGAGGGAAACCTTGGTGAACAGTTAAACTAAGATTTTATTTGTCAAAATATGAAGTTCCAATTATGCATACACACTAGTTATACACTCCCTGGCACTTACTCTGAGACAGAGATGCAGAACTGTATCCTCTTTATAAATACTCGACCAGGTGTTAACCACCTCAGGAAGAAAAGACTTGATGATGTAAAGATGCCCCGATTTGAGGATATCGTGCTCTGACCAAGTACACTGCACTTTGACGGCTCTTCGCAAACCTCCTCCCATCTCCTCTTTACTTAAAAACTCGATCTTGGCACAGAGGCCCAGCTGGGACCAGGAAGACATGCTGTTGTGCAGGATGCTGGGTGAGCTCTCTTCCAGGCGGTACACAGTGACAGGCTCACCTGCAACACCAGGGCGGAGTTTCAGACCAACATGACTCTTTGACCACACAAAGTGACAGGACAATTTGCATGTCTTAGGGACGAGTGACAGGAAATCAACTGTATCTCAGTATATCTCTGAATTCATATATAAAAAGAGGCACTTTTAAAATTATGAAGACTTTGTGATAAATTTTTAGAAAGCAAACGAAATTATAAGCACTTCTGAGTGAAACTTTAGACAGCAGTTTAACACCATGATCCAGTCAGTTAACCTTTGCTTTCATTAGAACATGATAGATTAAGAACTTTTCTAAATTAGAATATACATATTTGTGGATGTATCATTAACAGAAAAGTTAAAAAACTCTTTAACAATTCTGTTTACATATACACTACGCATCTAGTAGTCAGACTTATTAAGAATTTAGAAAAGCATCTTATTCCTTATCATGAACCCTCTTCTCTCTCTCCCCAACCATATTCTGAAAAATCAGGGCAGGGTCTGCTTCCCTTTTACTCTGGCTTTACCTCTTGGAGGCACAGGTGTGAATGGAATGCTCTGCGATAATCTCATCAAGTTATTTCTTTCCACAGCTGCACGTAAATGAGAAAAAAAATAATGAAATCTCTAATGGTACTGAATTTAGTATTACTAAATTCTGTTTTAGCATTACTGACCTGAATAGTAGTAATTTGTATCCACCACTGGCTTAAATGGAGAAGCAAGACCTAAATATACAAAATGACAAATTATTGTGTTGTAACACCACCACTAGTGCAGTGTAACTTAATTGTCCTACAATCATTTTCAACTGCTTTCATGTACCTCACTCATAAAACAAGAAAACCGAGTCATAAAATGCCCTTCATGTGCCATGCTGCCCTGCTCCCTGTGCCAGGGCAGTGGCTACTGTGCCCACAACCCAGGGAGAAGAGTGCCCAATGCTTCCTGTCCATCCAGGTCCTGCCATGACTGCATGCTTCCACTCCTCCACTCACAAGAAAATCTGTCTTTCCACACCTGACCTTTGGGAACTGGGACTGGAGCCATGATTCTAGTGTAGCAAGTCTACTGTAGGAAGATGAACTTCTGGAAAGTGAACCACGTTGTGAAGAGCCTCTCTTCCATCAGTACATTTTTGTGGAATTCCACTTTTAGATGTAGAAAGAAGAAAAAATTGGAGAATGACTCAGATCAGGTGTGTGCTAAGTTTCTGGATACAAATGAAAAGGGAGTCATTCTCTTGGGGAGAAGGTAGTCAACAGTTTTCACTGTGATAGGTATAAAAGATTTCTGTGTGCATGCGCAGTACTAAGGAGAACAGAGGAAGAATATTTAATGCCCCTGGCTGCTGAAAGGTTAAAGGTTGCCTAAGAGGAACAGAATAGGGAAAAGTAATTCACAAGGCAGTGGTTTTTAGGGTTACATGTTCAAAGGCATGGAAATGACTACATGCTACATTGGGAAGCTGCAGGCAGGTTAGTCCAAATAGGACTAATTATCTATAAATCAGAATGGCCCTTGAATATCTGCCCCAAGATCCAGTGCCAAGGGCCAGAGATTTAGCTCACTGGTTCCGGTGCCTGCCTCGCAAGCGCAAGGTCCTGAGTTCGATCCTCGGTAACCACATACAATGCTGGGCGTGGTGATTCACACCCACCAGCAATCAATACCACATACTACAGTGCTGGGGCGTGGTGGCTCACGCCTGTCATCCCAGCACTCGGGAGGCAGAGACAGGAAGATGGCTGAGTTCGAGGCTTGCCTGGGCTACATAATGAGCTCAGGGCCAGCCTGAACTACAAAGCGAGACTCTGTCTCAAAAGAAAAAAAAAAAAGATCCAGTGCCAAACATTTGAACGCTGCAGGTATGTGTCATCAGGCAAACGATTCTCCACAAGGGATCTCAATGTACAGCCAAGATGGTCAATTCACACACAGAAGAGGTGAAGCTACAAGAAGAGTAGAGCAGTGGCAAGACTGGATCTTCTACAAGGATCATTTTGTTTATAGAGCACAGCCTACAAGTCTGGCAGAAGCACAGCTGGCTGAACCACTTTGAAAAGTTACCTGGTAGGAACGACTACAGGAGGGACCCTATGACCTAGCACCTCCGCCTTTGTTTGCCAAACATGGACAACACAGCTCACAGCAACAGAAATCATACAAGCCACACGTGGGAACCTACAAATACCCACTACAGTGAAGTTGATAAAATCACTGTGTTTACACAAGGAAACACTATAAAGAATACACAAACTGCTTCTATCTACAACAACAATAAACCTCACAAAAACATGACAAACAGAACAAGACAAACAGTACATGCTGCACGACTCCACTTACACAGTACACACGCACATGCCCGCACAGCAAAACCAATCCACTGGATTAGGTAGAAACAGACTGAAAAAGAAGCCACAAAGGAGCTGGGACAGGGACATACTCTAGTTTTGGGTGCTGATGCCACAGGTAAGATCAGGGAGAGTTCACTGAAGGCGCACGTGCACTATTCTGTGTGCCTACTTACACTCCAGGATGACATTTAAAATGATGGTGGGAAACCAAAGGAGCAGTGGGAGGTGCAGTGGATTCTAAATTTTTTTGGTACTGGACTTTGGGCTTGTCAGGCACATACAGCACCAGTGAGGAAAACCCCTGGCACTCTTTTCTGTTTTCTTTTAGTGGATTCTAGAGACACAGAAAGTAGTGCAAGACAATGGCATGAATGAGAAATGGGGTGGCTAAGGGTCACTCACTGCATTTCACACAAGGATACTTTTCAAAGAGTATCATTCACGGAACAGGAAACACCAGGGAAAGGAGGCTGAGCAGCAGGGAGGAAGGGCCGGTGGCAGAGAAGAGATCACACTCTGGCTATGTGTTTGTGACACACCTACAACAAAAAACTACACGAAAGAAGAATTTTCCAACTCAGTTGGGTTTTTAGAGCTTGAACGCTAAAATAACGTGCTACACATTAATAGCACACTTGACTCACTTTTTCACATTCAATCTATCACAAGGACTCACCGTTTAATGTTCCTTCCTCAGAAGGCCTGAAGAAACAAAAAAATGTCAGCTGGGCTACAAGTTTAATCATTTAATTTTTGGACTTTATATAAAGTAATCACAACTATGTAATTAAACATCAAAGGATTTGACAGATTCAGATGTGTTTGAATAGTTGCTATTTTTCTTTAGGCAACTCAGAACCTACACATAGATAGTATGTGCTCATGTCTCGCTCCTTTCTTGCCCGAGGGACTGAACCGAGGACCTCACACACACTGGGCAAATACTTGATGATGGAGCTATTTTTACTTTGACACATGGTGTCTAACTTTTCTCACTGCTGAGACAAAATACCCAACACCCACAAGTTAAGGGAGGAAAGGCTTATTTGGCTCACAGATCACACAGGTTTCAATCCATAATCAGCTGATTCCAAGGCAGGGTAGCAAGGCAGACAGGTATGGCAGAGGAGATACAGTTCATAGCGGGTGGGAGGCAGCAAAGCAAGCAAGAGAGGACCACAGCTCTATCTCTTATACATTATTCAGGATATCAAAAGCAGGCAGCACCACACCCTTAATCCTAGTGCCCTCAAGCCTAGCACGGCACCATGAAGCAAGCCCAGTGTCACATACTCTGGATCCAGCCAACTCTGAAAAACCCCCAGCTATGACACCATGAGACTTTCAGGGGACATCTAGACATAAGCCACAGACAAGGTCTAGGTTCTTCATGCTAGTTTCTAAGTTGAAGCCTGCCTGCCTCAGCCTCTGGAGAAGCCAGGTTTACACGTATGTGCCACTATGCCTGAGCATGTACATCTATTTTAATTCCACAGTTCCAGGGCAAATTAGAGACCCAGGTAGAACAGAAAGTAGAATGAAATGAAAACCAAGAAAAAGGTTACAGGTTTAGCTCACCCATCATATAGCTACACAGCTTGTTTGGCACTTCAAAGTTTAGATCCAAATAGGACTTTGGGAAGAGGACCACCATAGTCTTTCTAGTTCTTATGTCCCACTGATCAAGGGTTGATCTTAATAATTATTAACACTGTCTTATAGGAAATGTTTTAACACTATGCCCTTTGCCTACTGCTCATAAACTGCTCTTCTCAGCACTGCAAGAATGCTGATAAATTCCAACCTTTGGATCAACAGCCTACACATTTCCTTGTTAGCCACGAGAATTAACATCAACTTCCAAGATTTTCTCATGGCTTTGGTTACAGAAGACGATGATCCTGGAAGAGGCCTGACTACAGGTAGATCTTCCAAATGCCACTCAGGGATAGAACACTCAGACAGTTTGAACAGTGGCTCATCTATGTAGCACACGGTTAACCTTCTTCTTATATATTCACATCTATTTCAGATTTACAGACAGAATATGTAATTCCTTCAAACTTGCTTCCCTTCTCAAGTAGACAGAGTAACTTCACCATGTTCGGTAACTTTGCCATTATCAAGGAAAGTCAAAGCAAGCCTTGTAAAAGTGTCATTGGAATTGTAAAATACTAAGGCTAGAATTCCTAGGCTAGAGACAGGTCATCTTCTGATTCCTATGTCTACTCTGTACTAAAAAAAAAATCTTACTTTTTGCTTGTTTCTGTTTTGGTTTTGGATTATCACAACAGTTTTCTACAGAATCTTGCTGTGTGCAGGCCTTCTTCTATGCACTGTGCATCCATGCTCGAACCACAGTGTTTTTCAAAAGCAACTGCAAGATCTGACTAGAATAATTAACTGAGAAATGAATCAGTAGCAAAACTAATCTCAGACTAGGTCTCTCAACATACTCATTCAAGAACACGTTGGAAATAGAACTCAAGAGTAAAACTGCAATGATATCACCTTTAGAAAGATTTTAACATCAATGATGACTTATTTTCATGCTAACAGAAAGGGTTTACTTACATGTCTCTGTTTGATGGTCTATCCTGTAACCAATCCTATAGTGAAAGACAAACACAAAGAGTCAAGTCAAAAGATCTCTAGACTAAGCATAATTCTATAATTGTAATTTTTTCCTGTTCTTTTTTTTTAAACAGTGCTGGGGATCAAATCTAGGATCTCCCACATGGTAGTCAGCACTGCTCTTAAGGTACATCCCCAGCCCCATTTCTTATGCCTTAATAAAAAAGGGGTTTAAAACACATTATGAAGTTTTTCTATCATACAACTGAACTAATTAATAAATGTTTGTGACAATTACAAGGTGGGACAAAGAATTCCAAGAGTATCATTTCCTACCAGAGCTTTTCAAATTCCTTGTTTCTACTGACAACTTTATTCTCCCAGAATATACATTTGTTCTATGACTCTAAAAATAGGTGCCCTTACCAAAAGAACATCAAAAGCACAAACAGTGAAGTTAAAATCATGCAAACTGAATACTCCCAGACACTCACTAAGGCCAGGCAGGCACATCTCATTGAAGTTTTTGTACACATACACACATAGAGCTTCTGTTCTACAGATTTAGTGATGTCCCCAGGTATGAATTGATTTTTTTCTCACCCCACTGGGCACTTATACCTGAACTTGAATTTTTATACATCCACTTGGGAAATGTTAAGCCATTTGTATCATTTCAAATTCCACATTCTCACAGTCAATCAGATGTATTTCACATATCTCTTTTATATAACATATTTTCAATCTAACTGTATTTGCATCTGTGCTGCATTCTGATCCAGGTTAGTAATTCTCTCTTTACGAACACCTTGTGCTATCCAATCTCTGTTGAAAATTTTTTTTTGATCTGTTGGTTTTTATGAATAGTATCTTTCCTTTCCTCATATTTTATAACATGTTTTCTTGTTTCTTACTTTATAATCTATAGCCAGCACTTCTCCTATCCACAAGAAACTAAACCCTATTTATGCCAATGTCTGTGAATTTTCTGACGTGGTGTCAACAGGTTATCTTCAGTGGGACTCTGTTGCCATACTTTGCAGGCCAAATTCAGAATGGATCCCTACAGAAAGGAGATCTGCTACTCAAAGCTCTGCACTGACAAATTTCTTACCCCACTGAAATAACTTTAACATGATGTTTAACAATGCAGTCTATCAAGAAGTATCTCACTGTAATTAAGAGTGCTGACTTCTATGTAGTTTAGTAATCAGGAGTGATTTTTCTGTCTTCTCCAGAACTACTTTGTCTTGCTTGTAAGAGTATGCAAAATGAAGTATTAATCCTCAGCTGGCATTCAAACAAAAGAAGACCTTGCCTCTCTTTTGCATAAATTTGCCTTTAAACACTGCCTAGTGTTCAGTGCAGGAGAAACTTCTGAGTAACTGCCACCACGTTCTAATGTTAGTGTTCTGAGGTAAAATCTTTTTGAAAGCCTGACATAATCCACTAGAAAATACTGCCACCATGTAGGTCTTCTTTAATAATATTCTTTAATGTATTTAATAATATGTAATTATCTAATTGAAATGTACCAACCGGTAGTAAAGATGCTTTGGAATCTACCTCGTGTGTGTCTTCGGCAGATGGTCTTCTACCACAACTTCCTGCTGAAAGAAAATGTAAAGATGTAATAACATGCAACTTTAAAAAGTTCCATTAAGGCTGACTAACCAGATACAAAGTACTTCCAGGCACAGGACACAAGAATTACATGAGGCCGATTACTGAAATAAACTATTCAACTTAGTCATCACGAGAAGGCTTCAAGAAACAAGAGCATAAGGTTAATTCTTTCTGGCCCTCTTCTGTTTCCAAATCACCTTCACTGTGAGTCAAGGTGATCAGCTTCTTGTGTGTTCTGCAGGGACATTTTTACGTGTGCATATCAGCACGCTACTCTCCCCTTTTTTGCAGTATTTATTTTCAGGTTTTGGTGTTGTTGGCCTTTTACCTTTCTTCCCAAAGATGGAGTAATGCTATGATACCTGGGTTGGTCCCAAATTCCTGAACCACTGTGACACTGGCTTTGTGATACTGTGCCTGCTTGTTAGTCTCTAAACTTCTTTTTGACAGTACCAGGGATCAAACTCAGGACCTTGCACTTGCCAGGCAGGCACGATGCCACTGAACTATATCCCCAGCTCAGATTTTAAACTTTAGAACTTGAAGATTTCCCATAGAAGTGTACAGAAGACTTCCCTATTACTTTCTGATGCTACCTTTATTTTCATATTGCAGACATATAGTAACATATTTAAACAAACTTACTGTAAGATAACAGTAATGTCATATCTTGTCTGTTATTTTAAATGAATTAATCTTAAAGAAATTCAGTCATTTCAGAGAATCAAGGGTGTCAACTGAACTTTACTGATGGGAAAGGGTAAAGGCACACGTGGTTGTGTGTGTGCTGGAACAAACAATGGAAAAGAAGCTCACTCCCTGCTTTGTTGAGAAGGTCAATAAACGTGTTCTAAAACTGAAATACAAGGATGCAGTAGTATCTTAAAATACTATCAGATACTTTAATTCTTCTCTCATATACTTACTTATTTGCCTTATTGTTCTATATATTCTAAAACATAAAACAGAAACAAGCAAAATCGATCTTTTTCGTGTATGTCATATTCAGATTCATATTTATGAACTGATACCTGTGAATATGTCTTGATCATTTTTCATCCCTAACCCATCCTTCCCTGTCACCTGTCTGATCCTTTCCCTACCTCCAAAACATCTGCATCTCTGTCAGAATCTTTGTCTTGTATTCAATTTGAAATTTTAGTATTTCACTACGAAATAGAATGCTTGCTGACTGTAATTAGGGAATTTCATTCCATTCTTATACTACTGAGCTTTAATCATCATTAGATGTAGAATTTTAACAAATGCCTTTTTCTACAGCTACTAAAATAATCTTAGGATTTCTCTCTGTTAATTTGGTACCATTATGCATCACAGTAATTGTACTTTAGAATGTCAAAGCAACCTGCATTCCTGTAATGATCCCAACTTGGTGAGGCTATATTCTGCTGAATTCAGAATCTAAAACAGGATGAAAGAAGTGATGGTGTGAGGGCTGAGGTAAGACTGTTTTTCTTGAAGAGATTTTATAACTACTTCACTTTTCAATTATGGGCATGTATAATCTTATGTGAAAATTCAAGACAAAGTAAGTGAAAACTTAGTGGTAACCAGTATGAGATGCTAACTTTTGTCTAAAAGAGAAGTAGGCAAGACCTGTAGAGTCATGTATATCTGCATAAGGACAAAACTCTAGTGGCAGACAGAAATAATGCTTACATGTGATGGTGCTGGGGGGAGACTTTTCAAAGTATGCCTATTTTAATTCAAACCAATAAATACATTAACTTTTTAAAAGCTGAACTAAGAAAATATGTTGGATAAAAGACTGATTAAATTTACAGAAGTTAAAATCATCAAATCTGTAAAAAAACCAAGTCCTCAATGCCGGACATGGTGGCTCACGCCTGTCATCCCAGCACTCGGGAGGCAGGGACAGGAGGACTGCTGAGTTCGAGGCTTGCCTGGGCACCACAGTGAGCTCAGGGCCAGCCTGAACTACAACGCGAGACCCTGTCTCCAAAAGAAAAAAAAAAAAAAAAAAACTCAAGTCCTTACATTTCATCTTTAAGGACTAAACAACTTGTAAAAACTTGACTTTTAAGATTACATGACATTTTCACCATTACAGTAACAACTAGGGACTAGAGTCTTGGGTATCTGACCCCCATGCCTTTCATATTTAATGTCTGACATACATGTAAAGTTTAAACGAGCATGTTTATTAACAGAATTCATAATAAAGTCAAAATACCTTGTTCTGAATGATGAGAAACAGAAGTCTTGTGACACTTAGCAAACTCAGCATAAGAACTCAAGTGCTTCAAAGGATCTTCAGAAGGAGGGTCATTCTAAGTACATTGTACACAAACATAACTTTAAAACAATGGAATTTCAAGCTGTTGTTCTAAGTATAACAATCCTCGGTTCTGTTTAGCTCAGCACATTTCTCCTCAACACCAAAGGGTACGGGGTGTGTGGAGTAGGCGGCTTTTTGGGGTTGAGGGTCTTCACGGCTCTCTTCCTGGTTTGAATGAGCTATTTATTAACAAAGGTTTCTGCTCATTTTTTGTCAAACTTTATCTGTGGTTCAATTATGACTTACTTAGCTAAAGTACTTTAAAATTTTCTTTTCAACTTCTCTTACTGCTTTCTATTATTTACATGTTTAGAAAGTTCTTTCTGGCTTAATAAACATTTCTATTTCCTATGAGTTGGATAGTTACACATTTAACTCTAGAATTCATTTGAACAGACTTTCCCAAATTTCTACCCAACTTCTATTTACTCATAAATCATTCCTCCCCTCCTTGTTAAATTTTCTTCTAGGTCAGCTAAAATGTTCTGCTAAATATTCATGTTTCTTCTATTCTAGCTGCAAACTATTTCAGTATCTACTAGTTAATTCTCTCCCATTTTTTTTACCTATTTTTCTTTTTCTTTTTTGGACAGGGGATCAAACTTGAGCTTGCACAATGAGGCAGGTGCCAGAATCCTAGCCCCTTACCTATTTTTCCAGATGAAGTTAACAGTGACAAATGAGACTAATTTCTCATCTGATTTTAGTTGTTTTTCCTGGAATCAGTTGTAGTTATTTCTTGTTCACTTTTTTAAGTACTTTCCTTGATATACTTAGATACAATGATATATTTATCAGTTTCAGAAAACCACCCATAGCCAGAAATTCTAACCCAGAACTAACAGACTTCAAAGTATCTGCTGACCCTTCACTGAAAAATCTTGTAGATGAGCTGGGCGTGATGGCTCACACTGGTAATCCCAGCACTCGTGAGGCAGAGGCAGGAGGGCTGCTGAGTTCGAGGCTTGCCTGGGCTACATAGTGAGCTCAGGGCCAGCCTGAACTAGAAAGCGAGACCCTATCTCAAAAAAACAAACAAACAAACAAAAATCTCGTATACGTGCCTTTTTCTAGTAAGGTGGTCTATAGTTATCAGATGTTCAAAGGAATGTAAAACCTACACATGATTAAGAGCTCAAGAACTCTGACCAACCTAAGGCATTGCTCATTTTCCTTTATTTCATTAACTGAATTCTTTATTGGTACATTTTATAGACATCACAATCACACTCAACACTGGGAATTTGTACCAGTATATGACACACTATCCTTTTGTAGTTTGAATTATTTTCCCCTAATTACCCAAAACTGTTCAAAACACAACCACCAGCTGGGGCTGTAGTTCAGCAGAACTCTTTCCCACCGAGCACATGGCCCTGGTGCCATCTCGAGGACACACCAAAGAAACCACAGCCACCATCTTTCTGTTACCTCATAGAAACCTGAGCTTTCTTCTTGCTTTCATCAAGTTATTTGCCTACTTAAAAATTTTTATCCAAGTCCTATTGTTAAATGCTGAAATCTGCCAGGAAACGAGTGTTTTTCTTATTGGTTGTTTTTTTTTATGCTAAACTATATTCTTTGTATATCACATATATCACCACAGCAAAATGATATCACCAGACTGTAGTAATGTAATTAATTACATGGATAGAGAAAAAAGAAAATGTACTAGTTTAATTAATTTTAGACTGTACATAGCTTTACTAGGACTTAATGAAGGTCCACAATACATTTCATTTACCTGTAACGTACTTTAGTTGAAATCTGGTCAAGAAAAACCCTGAATGGAATGTAGACATACTATATCTTACTTGATAGTAATTATATAACCAACATTGGTAGTTATTCTTTACATTTACCACTTTTTCTAATTCTTGTATCTTTTATGACATGTCATGAAACATATAAACATATGGACTGGAGTCATTCTCCTGCTAAGTCTTAATAGAAAGTTCAAGTATGCCAGTTTTATGATAGATCCCATGAATTTACATGACCTTCCCATTTAAGTGTGTATGTACATGCCAAGCACAGCTTCTGATTCCCATGTACAGTAATGGGACATACCTGATATTTAGGAATCTCTGAATATTCCATAATTATGTTTCTTACATTATTCTGCTGACCCTATTAGAAGAAAATCACGTAACTATTTTTAAAAGACAAATATAAAAACACTGCTCATAATCATATTTCAATACGCATATAAATACCAATTAAATTCCAAAACAATGTCTAGTTAGGAGAGATAAGATAATCAATTTGGTATAATACTTGAATCAGAATGTCATGAAAAGCACAAATGTTAGTATAAATATCAAAATGCATTAACGTCTACCTTTAATATGTAGGGATGGTCATGATGGCAATTATACAATTAACTTTGTCACTAGGAAATTTTTAAAAATTTTCTTTCTTGTTTTTCCCCACAGTACTAGGAATGGAACTCAGGGCCTTGTGCTTGCCACACTGACACAATTAAATTTGGATACAATGACTAATCATTCATAGAAACTCTTAAGTCATTATAATTTCCTTGGGTTTAACTTTGGAAAAAAATCTTATTTTCACTGTATTTATTAATCATATCTACAATGTCAGTTACTTAAGAACTAGAGATGATTAATACTTTCCTAAATCCTCTTCATTACATAATTACTCTTTAGCTACGAGGTAGCTATAGGTAATTTAGAAAAGCAACAGTTAAGGAATAAAAACCAATTTTCAAACAGGAAGCACATATTGGGGTCAATTGTTCTATACATTTAAAAAAATTTTTTTTCTATTTTTTATAGTACTAGGGATTAAACTGAGACCCTGGAGCTTGCCAGTCAGGCATGGCATCAAGCAACATTACCTCC
The DNA here is from genome assembly GCA_004025085.1 of Thryonomys swinderianus. Lineage (NCBI taxonomy): Eukaryota > Metazoa > Chordata > Mammalia > Rodentia > Thryonomyidae > Thryonomys > Thryonomys swinderianus. The sequence goes on along the minus strand of PVIC010007534.1, from coordinate 29,388 downwards.
CATTGTTCTATATATTTTATTTCACTCATGTATTTATTTTTTGAGAGAGTATCTCTTTTTCAGCTGGCCCGGAGCTCACTATTTATAGACCAGGCTAGTCTTGAACTCACAGCAATCCTCCTGCCTCTGCCTCCCAAGTGCTAGGATTATAGATATGACCCACCACACCCAGCATTGTGGTATGTGGTTACTGGAAATAGAACTCAGGACCTTGTGCTTCCAGAACCACTAAGCTAAATCCCCAGCCCAAAAATAAAAATTTTTTAAAAAAAGAAACATTAAACAAGTTTCAGTTTTGAAAATGCAAGGTATAGATACATTATTCATTTCTACTTTTCTTTTCAAGTTAGTTATAGCTTCAAATATTTGGCACAACGGTGCTAATGATGGTCTGCTAAAACTGTATTTTTCTCAAAAAATGTTTAAGTTGGGCCACAGATTTAGCTCAGTGGTTCTAGCACCTGCCTCGCAAACACAAGGTCCTGACTTCGATCCCCAGTAACCACACATAACAATGCTGGGCGTGGTGACTCACGCCCACCAGCAATCAGCACCATATACCACAGTGCTGGGTGTGGTGGCTCACGCCTGTCATCCCAGCAGTCGGGAGGCAGAGACAGGAGGATTGCTGAGTTCGAGGCCTGCCTGGGCTACATAGTGAGCTCAGGGCCAGGCTGAACTACAAATCAAGACCCTGTCTTAAAAAAAAAAAAGTTTAAGTCTATTTTGTACTATCAAAGTGGTGAAATAAACTATCAAAGTGGTGAATCGTATAATAAGAATTTACTTACAGGTAACAGCTCTCTTATTTTGTCTGATGTTTCTTTAAACCTTTGTAAATCCACGCTATCCTTGTGCCCTGTAAGAGGAAAAAAAGATTCCAAATTTTTGTTTTTCTTTATCTATCAAAATAACAAGTATACAAAAACCAACATTTAAAGAAATCAAGTTTCTGTATACACCAATAATACAGTAGATGAGAAAGAAATCAAGAGAACAATGTCATTGAATGTAAGCCTTAAAAAAAAAAAAAACCACCTAGGGATCAATCTAAACAAGCAGGCTGCAGACCTCTACCAGGAAATTACAGAACACTAGAATTAAAGAAGACACTAGTGGAAGGCAGAAAGGTATCCGATGTTCAGGGATCTGCAGAACTAATACTGTTAAAATGTTCATATTACCAAAAGCAACCTACAGATTCAATATAATCCCAATCAAAACTCCAAAGGCATCCTTCACAGAAAAAGAAAAACAATCCTAAATTTCACATGGTGTTGGAGGTCATCTTGGAAGTCTGGTCATGCAAGCTGTCCCTGACTTGGCGTCCTTAGTGTTGGGAAGACTGAACATGCAGATGTTAACGATGACCACATGGGAACATTCTGGTAGAGGACGCTGCTGTCCAGATAAACCCTTGAGACACTGTGCAATGACCTTCCTGTCCTACACTCACATTTGTTGCTCTGAGAGGAAAGACACAAATGTTTAGTTAGCTTGGCCCGCTCTACGTGTTGTGCCCGCATTCTGCAGTTCATCAGCAGGAAGAAGAGGAAGGGCAGAAGTTAGGAAGGACAAGAACGCTAAGAGAATAGAAAGAATGACCAGACGGTGCTGGGATGCATTCCTTTGTGCTTGTCAACTATATAACCATGCAGGCAAAACCTGTTTGCCTTTAGTCTGCAAAGACTTGGACCTCCATGTTCCACTTTTCTTGCAGTTCTTCTGTATTTGAAGCACTCCGGACCCGGTCAGCAGAGACCACACAGGCAAACACAAAAGACCCAGAATGGCCAAGGCAACCCCAAGCAAAATGAGCAAGGCAGGAGCCATCACAGCACCTAATTTCAGATTACACAACAAAACCATAGTTATAAAACTAGACAGGTAGGAGAGTAGACAGGTAGGCCAATAGACTAGCAGCGCAAAGGACACAGACAAGCCCACACCACTACAGCTCTCTTGATTCTGAATGGTGCTAAGTGATGCACAACTGCAATGACTTTCTAAGCAGACTCCTGGTTTCCATGCTGACCTATTTTAACTGTTGGTCATGCACCTTTCACCCTCAAAATTGGATAAAAAAATTACATGGTCATCCTATTTATCCCAGTCTTTGCTGTTGTTTCCAACCTGCCCTGTACCTTTTTATTGTTCCCCAAGTACTTAACACTTGAGGGTCACTAAGATTTTTTCAACACTTGACCAAATTCAATGGAAGGTATATTCAAATGCAAAAGAGTCCAGTCCGGCACAGTGGCTCACGCCTGTAATCCCAGTACAGGGAGGCCCAGGCAGGAGGACCACCATGAGTTTGAGGCCAGCGTGGGCTACATAGTGAGTCCAAGACCAGCCTGAGATACATCGCAAGACACTATCTCGAAAAACAAATAGAAAAGCATACGAGAGCCCAAATAAGCTTCCCTTCATGTGTAAATACACATTGCTAGGATAACAAAACTAAGTTTAATCATGTTATTTTAAATACTACAGATTTTACTATTTTGTAAAATGCACCAAAATGCTATATGCTAGTATCTCTTAGAGCTGAATTCAATTTACTTATCCCACTTCTGGTTCCTTTTAAAATTTTTATAGCAATATGAGAAGACAGTTTACTTGTCACTTGTTATTAGATATTTTTTGGAAGGTGAAGTAACTGTTTGCCAAACTTACCTACAAATGCTCCAAATTCTACATTATCTCCTTGTGTGACTTTAGAACAAACAGTTTCTTGATCTTTGGTTATAGTTCCCAAGTGGCTTTTGCAACTTGGCTGGGATGGTGTACTAACAGAAAATTTGGTTTGCAGGGATGACAGATGTGGTGTGTTACTAGGCGAACTGCCCAATTTTTGACTTTTATTAAGTAACTTTAAGATTTCTACCCCATGTCGTCTCTGTCGCAGTTCTGGAGGAGAAATAGCACTTGGGAATAAGGCACCACAAGAGGAACCAGCCTCTGGAAAATGGAATTCTTTTCTCTGGGGTACTACAGATGGATCTTCACTGAATATGTTACTTTGGGGATCCTTTTCATCTTTCACAAAAATATTACAAAGAAAAGGATTATTACTTTCAAGATCACCTTGTGGGAGAGAAGAGCTAAGTGTATCTACAGCACTGTGCTTTTTCCACACAGAGGGTCTTATGGGACCATCATCAATAAGGTTGTGAGCCAAATGTTTGGAAATACTCAATTCTCGTGTGATCTCATTATGGATTTTGCTAGCTTCGGAAGCTTTCTGGGCAGTCAGAGTTTTTAATGTGTCCACTGTCAGAGCTGAAAGATCTTGCAAATGGCCAATTTGAGAATCTAATGACTGTAATGATCTTTTTATGTAGTTGACACGATCTCCAACTTCTTTAATCTGGATGCACATCTGCTCCACTCTGTAAGAGAAAATAGGCTTTTTACAAATATTAAAAGTTAATGTGGAAATTAATACTTAATGTCAATAAATGGCAGAGACAAATTTTATAAGCACTCAACTTAGAAAAAGAAAGTATCATCAATTATTTGTAGAATGTATCAGAATTAACATTACCTTTTTTTTTTTGGAGACAGGATCTCACTTTGTAGTTCACACTGGCCCTGAGCTCACTATGTAGCCCAGGCAAACCTAAAACTCACAGCAATCCTCCTGCCTCTGCCTCTCAAGTGCTGGGATTATAGGTGTGAGCTACCATGCCCAGCTAGAATTAACATTACTATAATTACATTAACACTATTACATTTCCAAGATGCAATGCAGTCAATAGAAATAACTTTGAAATAGTGAGGACAGTTTTATTTTTCTTTTCCTCATAGTACAGAACATTAACTCTATTCTCTGTAACTATGGTTATGCTTGAAAACTGGTATGAGGGCAAGGATGCAGCACAAGTGGTAAAGTACCTGCCCAGCTCACACAAGGCCTTGGGTCTCATCACAGAGCATGCATACGCACTGAGAAGCTGACGCAGAAAGATTCCAAGTTTGAGTCTCATCTGGGTAATTTAGTGCCTTAATGAGACCCTGTCTCAAAATAAAAAGTACCAGAGGTATAACTCATTGTGTGTGTGTGTGCGTGTGTGTGTGTGTAGAGGGGATAATGTGTGCACATGCACATGTGTGAGTCCTATTGTGATAGACACAGAGTAGTCAGTGACATCACAAAAGTCAACAAAATCATAATCAGATTAAATGAATTATATAAAGTAGTAAAAGAACTGACCTATCTTCCCATTACATAATATAAACCATTTGTTTAAAAATAAACAGAATAATGACCATGTACAAGAGACACAGCTGTAAGAATCCCTTCTGATACACAATCAAGTTTAATTAAAAAGCTTCTGAACCTTTCAAAAGTGACACGAATTCTCTCTTCACTTCCCGAATGAAATTTGTCATCTTTTTCATTAAAATACATCTCAACACACTGTTCCTCAAAATCATGCAGTTTCTTTTGATCTTCTTCTGTTAAGAAAAGTTCTAAGAGGGTAAAAAAGAGAAGAAAAAAAATCAGTGAAGAGCTTTTAGATTCTCAAACTTTAGGTCATGATCTTGTGAGTTATTCAGGTTTTTTTTTTTTTTTTATGAGACAGGGTCTCACTTTGTGGTTCTGGCTGGCCCTAAACTCACTATGTAGCCCAGGCAAGCCTCGAACTCAGCAATCCTCCTGTCTCTGTCTCCCGAGTGCTGGGATGACAGGCATGAGTCTCCACACCCAGCATTATATGTGGTTACTGGGGATTGAACTCAGGACCTTGCACTTGCGAGGCAGGCGCTGGAACCACTGAGCTAACCCTCTGGCCCCTTTACTGCTATGATTCTTAAGCACTAAGCAAGTATCTTTCTCTTTTTCTTCACTTAAAAAACCATTTCAGATACTTTCTTCTAATTCTTGTTTCCCACACTACACCCTTCCATTACCTCTCTCTCATCACCAGAGGAGTAAGAACTACCTTTGTAGAACAAAAAGCCAGTATACAGAATGTACTAAACTTGGTCTTGTTTATGGAGAGGTAGAAATGGTAAAGAAAAGAAAAAAACAGCTAGTCTTATATATTTTATGTTACTACTTTAACAAAAACAAACTGAGATGGTATCTTTTAAAAGGAACTTCAATTATGTACAGAATTTAAAGACATCGAACTACACTGAAAATTCCTGTATGTTCAGGTAAATTTAAGTCTTACAATAATTAAAACAACTAAATGTTCTACATAAAATCAGTGCTTACTCTCCAGCATAACACTGACGCATGTTATCTTTTACCTTCATTTGCTGCACTTACTTGGCCCATCAGAAGTCTTATCTTTCTTTCTTCTTTTACAGATGCAACAGAAGAGAGAAGCAATGTGGCTAAGGATGATCAGCGGAGGGGGCAGGACTGGCTTCTCGTGATACGCCATGATGAAATGGTAGCGCTGGTATTTCCACACGATATTGGAAATGGCCTTCACTTGTAAATACACATTGCTAGGGTAGCAAGGCAAAAAAATAAATCAAACAATCATTATCTTTTGGTTTTAAATACTAAAGATTTTACTGCAGTTCTGTCATAAATAACTCAAGCATATACATCCACAATCAAGACTATAACACAAATGAAAAGTGGGAAAAATACTTGCAAAATATATAAAGAAAAAGTTGATATTATTGAGAACTTTAATAAGAACCTCTCGGAAAAATGTGGCAAGCAGAAATATAATTTTAAGATTTAAAAAATATTTTATAAGTAGATAAAGGATAAGCAATGACTATCAATAGTAATCAAATGTAAAGATGACACCTGGAGGACACACTAATAAGTGAAATAAATAGATCACAGATAGGCAAATACCAGTTTTTTTTTTTTTTTTTTTGCTTTTGAGACAGGGTCTCGCTTTGTAGTTCAGGCTGGCCCTGAGCTCACTATGGTGCCCAGGCAAGCCTCGAACTCAGCAATCCTCCTGTCTCTCTCTGCCTCCCGAGTGCTGGGATTACAGGCATGAGCCACCACGTCCGGCATTGTGGTATGCGGCATTGATTGTTGGTGGGCGTGTCTCCACCCCCAGCATTCTATGTGGTTACCGGAGATCGAACTCAGGACCTTGCGCTTGCGAAGCAGGCGCCGGAACCACTGAGCTAACCCTCCGGCCCCAGATCTTTTCTTTGATATGAGCACCTGTAGATGCAAATGAGCTCTAAAAAGTATGACAGTTTTTGTAGATGGGAAGTTTCTGAAGGAAATTTGGTGTGGGAATGTAATGAGGGGAAGGAATAAATATGATTCTGAAAGAAAATAAAAGAGCCTGTATATAGTGGGTGGGGAGGTGTGGGTGGGTTGGGATATGGGTAAAAATGAGAATTAACTTGTGTCGTATATTGGTACAAATACCCCGATGTTATGTGTGATTGTGAGATGTATATAAACTGTTTCAATAAATAATTTTTTTTAAAAAAATGTAAAGATGATACTTTTATGTACTATCAAATTAACAATCGCTAAAAATAGTAATATCTAGTTTAGCCAGAAGTCAGGGACACAAGTCTATTTTGACAACCCTATATGCAAGAAACCTTAAAAGTACATATCTTGTACAACTCTATTTTTAAAAAAACATTCTAGGGCTGGAGATTTAGCTCAGTGGTTCCAGCGCCTGCCTCGTAAGTGCAAGGTCCTGAGTCTGATCCCCGGTAACCACATACAATGCTGGGCGTGATGACTCATGCCCACCAGCAATCAATACCACATACCACAGTGCCAGGTGTGGTGGCTCACGCCTGTAATCCCAGCACTTGGGAGGCAGAGGCAGGAGGATTGCTGAGTTCCAGGCTTGCCTGGGCTCCATAGTGAGCTCAGGGCCACCCTGAACTACAAAGCAAGACCCTGTCTCAAAAAAACAAAAAAACCAAACCAAAACAAAACAAAAAACATTCTAAAGAAATACATGGTTTGGCCAGGCATGGTGGCTCATGCCTGTAATCCCAGCACTTGGGAGGCAGAGGCAGGAGTACTGACGAGTTTGAGGCTTGCCTGGGCTACATAGTGAGCTCAGGGGTTTATATGCTCATAAGAAAAACACACTTACATCTAAATATTACAGGTGGAACTAAGGACAAGTTTGTATTTGCCCTTCTGTTTTCTATAATGAAGTGTGCAGTCCTTGGCAATTCAGGAAAAACCCCAGATAAGGACTGAATTTATAAAAGAAATCCATGTTGAAAGATAAAAGCCTAAAATTTAGAACTCACTTGATTTGAAAAAGAATCTCTTACCTGTAATTTTTTTAAAGATAATTTTAGTAGTGTACTTTACACCTTAATAAACTTTTAGATTTTAAAATCTGTTTATTTTGACCAAAATGAGTACCAAGACACTGCATATCGCACCATCTATTATAACAAGCAAAAGAGTAAGATTCTTACTTGAAAAATGCAATGAGAAGATTAACCATAATGATATACTGTACAAAGAGGTAGACTGCTTGAAGAAATGGAGTCAACCATGTCCCAGGACCACAGATTTCAGTGATAGTGGAATCATTTGCACACACTTTAGGAAGAAGAAAAAAAGAGTCATAAATATAATAACTCACCAGAAATTGCCATTAATCAGTGCCTGTTTATTTCACTTGAAGTTTTGATCACACTCAAATCTTTTCACAGATTTTATTAAACAGATAGCCATACAGTAGAAGGACCTCGTTGGGACAGGAGTGTTCTGTGCCCTACTACCCGACTTCAGACAGAGAAGTGCATTTACATGTTACACGTGCTCTTCACACAGGCTGGCTTCTGGGCTAAGAACTATTAAGGAGGATAATATTCAGACACACTCTAACGTGTGTAAGAAAGACATCAGAATCTTTGAAGCATGGCAGACATACAGCAAATCCTGTACATTCATGTATATAAACATAACTGAGTTTAATTTATCATATCAAAAAACAGGGCTGGAGGATAAGTATTGTGCTTTCAAATTTATGCTGACTAGTTTGAATTCCTTGGTTTCATGGCCTTTTCCTACAGTTTCTGAAGCCAGACCATAGCTCAATACAAATAAGGGAATAGCTTTTGTATCTACTACAAAACTGATAAAGGTAAAAACTGAGAAGTGTGAAGATTACAATGAAATCAGCATAAATCTGTAACAATTCCCTTATACATATTTACACTGCCAGGTGTTTTGGCATATAATCCCAGCTGTAATCCTGTAATCCCAGCTCTCAAGAGGGTGAGGCAGGAAGACTACTCAAATTCAAGGACTGCCTGAACTACAGTGAGACCTTGTCTCTAAAACCAAATACATACACACAGACACACACATAAACATACAAAAAAATAAGTACATATTTATAGTGGACTTGGCAGTAAGCGCTCAGTAATTGAAATCTCCCTGAGGCCATACTGGGTTCACAGGAATATTGATGTTAATGAGGTCCTTTCACTCTTAACAAGTCAACACGTAAACAGTAATAAAATTGTCCAACACTGACAGATAAGATTCATCAGTTTATCCAGAGGAAGTACTCACAACTTATGACAGAAACCTCAAATTAGTCATCCCCTGAAAGAGCCAGCATGCTGTAAACTCTTCAAGATCCACAGAGGATCAGAATTTCTGCCTTTGACTGACTCCTCACTATCAATCCTATGCTGATCACGCTTCTCCCATCCCCTGGCAATAACTCTTCAGAGATGAACACTAGGCCACTTATCTAATGAGATGACAGGTTGAAAAGGGGACGTCTGTGGAAGAGGCTTCCTCTAACAAGTCCCAAAGGAAAGGGTAACTTGTGCCCTTTCTGCCTTTTTTTTTTTTTTTTTGTGGTACCGAGGATCAAACTTGGGCCCTTGTGCATCCAAGGTTGGCGAGATACCACTTGAGCTAAATCCCCAGCACCCAATCAACCTTTTTAAAGACCATTTTACTCCTGAACTTTCTGCTATATAACTTAATAAATGTCCTCATTGTTTAAGTCAATCCAAGCCAGATTTCCATTATTTATAACTGAGAAATTCTACAACAGGTGTTTGCCAATGAATTTTGTTTTTCCTAGGGTTAACTAATGTATAGTGGGGGACTTAGGTTTTAAGTTTGACTTGAAAACATTCAATGTTATTTTAATGCAATAATGACATTAAAACATAAACAAAAGATGGTTTTATAAACATAAAACCTTACCATCAATTTCGTATGCATAAACTTCACCAAAAATCATCCAGTATGGATGAAAAACTATATCTTTTGCAAGAGTCCAAGATGGTGCTTCATGAGGATAAAGTATTGCCTTTCTGGGAACACCAAAACTAAGTAATACAAGAGCCATAATCACTACAATGTAGAACATATTGGCCACCTGTTTAAAAAAGAAATTTTGTTAAAATACAAAGTAAACACTATTACAATTTTTCATCTTATAAACATAATATTCTGGTAATTAGAACCTCTTTAACTCCAGTGACAGCATTCAGGAAAATTTTGTTACTACATACATTAAAGTAATTGTGTTTAAAAACATTCCATGACCTGAGGATTTAGCTCAACAGTAGAGCACTTACCTGGTATATATATATATATATATATATATATATATATATATATATATATATATATATATATATATATAAGGCCATGGCTTTCAGCCCTAGTACTGCAAAACATCAAACTACACCAAAAAATGACCTGCAGCTATGGAAATCAATAGCACCTTCTTGTCTATAATGAACTATGTCACTAATTCAACTGGAGTCTGCCTATGTCTAGGGTACATAAACACTTTCAAAGAGCACAGGCACAGGTGCAGTTTCCACAAGTGCCTTTCCTACAGTGTTGCCACTCTTACAATGGAAGCGCAGACCCTTTTCCACCTTGCTTTGCCTTCGTAACTGGCCTCTGCTTACTCTAAATGAATGAATAAATGAATAAAGGGCAGCATTATTCTTCACTGGTCCCAAACCTAGTCCCACGGAGCCTTGTCCTGGACAAGAACAACCTCCTAGGAGCCAAACACAAAGACATACTGTGGGCACAGAAAAATCAGCGATGCCAATGTCCAAGGGACACTTTGGCAAGTCAGGCAGTCTGAAATTCTTTAATTTCAACAAAACTGACAAAGAGCCTAACTCAATAATAATCTAATAATTAAATAATTTTGTTGCTAATTTACAATGCAAATCTGGACATCCTTACCCAAGAACTCAAAAAACTAACTAAAATAGTTTTTAATATCTTTAATTCCTATTTTTTTAGGTACGTAAGTTCTCAGCACTTACATCTAACAGACTGATTTTCACCCTTAAAGATATATAACATTCATCCATGAATAGTAACTTCACTGGGGAGAACAGCCCTTCGAAGGCCAAATGGGAAAATTTACAATAAATGTATCACTGAGAAAGAAGAGAAATTATAATACTAAGTAAATCTAGAAGTCATCATTTTCATATATCCATATAAATGAATTAACAATGACAATACAAAATGAAGGCAGGAAAATCAAAGGCAAGGTAAAAGTCAGGGAGGGGAGGACTCGTCAATGTTTTACTTTTATCTTTAGACTATTCACTTTTCAATGACCTGTATGGCCCAGACTACACCTCTTCTATCCAATTCAACTGTCAATTATTTCTTATTCTAAAAGAAATTCCAGGCAGGCTGGGTCTTGTTTACTCACATCTAATTTAAGCTTCCAGAGAACAGCTCACATCCTACTACTTTAAAAGATGCTCCACATAACTCTCTTTCTCTGTGAATCTCAATATTCCCTATTCATTAGTTTACTCAATAAATGACACGGACTGTTCAGATAAAAATCTGCTACAACTTTCGGAGGAAGATTAAATTATGAAAAATAACCACAAGATGAGTAAAGTAAAAAGTGGAGATGTAATTTCCTCAAGTTCAGGGGCAATATCCTAAGGATTGTTGCACTGTCTTAAATACATATTAAAGGGGCCGGAGATTTAGCTCAGTGGTTCCGGCACCTGCCTCGCAAGCGCAAGGTCCTGAGTTTGATCCCCAGTAACCACATACAATGCTAGGCATGGTGACTCATGCCGACCGGCAATCAGTACCACATACTACAGTGCCAGGCGTGGTGACTCACGCCTGTAATCCCAGTACTCGGGAGGCAGAGACAGGAGGATTGCTGAGTTTGAGGCTTACCTGGGCTCCATAGTGAGCTCAGGGCCAGCCTGAACTACAAAGCGAGACCCTGTCTCAAAAAAAAAAAAGAAAAACAAAATACATATAAAAATACTAGTAAATGGACATATCTTCAGGATATACTCATAAGTGAAATAAATAGGTCACAGATGTGTAAATATTGTATCTTTTCTCTGGTATGAGAAACTGAAGTTGTAAATGTGTTCTGGAATGCATGATTGAAATTGTGAAATAGTAAATATTCAAAGGGAAATGGGGTTTAGGGGTAAATAATGAGGAAAGAAAAAAATTGATGGTTAAAAAAAGGAAACAAAGCTTATGTATATAGGAGTGGGGGAGTGGTAGGGTGGGTATGGGAAGGGGAAAAATGAGAATTAAGTTGTGTCATATACTGGTACAAATTTTCAATGTGGAGTATATTTAGGATGTGTATATGTAATGTACCAATAAAAAATACTAGTTTAACAATTACAATTTTTTGAATATATCATCTGTTAAAGATATAAAACAAGGGGCTGGGGATTTAGTTCAAGTGGTACTGTGCCTACTCTGGAAGCAACAAGGGCCCAAGTTCAATCTCCACTACCGAAAAAAAAAAAAGATATAAAACAAATCTTAATAAAACTGTCAAAATGGAGTATTCAGTATTTTTATGTAATTATTTTTAACTTATAATTGCTTTATCTAGCCAGCCAAACCAGCAAAAGAGAACATGTTATATGGAGGCACTGTGGTGGGAGGTACTGGAGAAACATGACCAAGACTAAACAAGGTTCCTACTCCAAAGACTGTGCAAAGAAAGGGTAAATAATATACTAAGAATGTATTTTGAAACTTAAACAAAGCTATAAACAGTATGAAGGGAAAGAGCATGAGTCCCAGAAAGGGACAAAGAGAAACCTGACTTAGCTAGAAGAGACCAAAAACAGTTCTCAAAAATCATAATGGAATTGTAATCTGCAGGATAAACATTAAGGTAATTTGTCAAAAAAAGCTAATGGGGGCCGGAGGGTCAGCTCAGTGGTTCCAGTGCCTGCTTCACAAGTGCAAGGTCCTGAGTTTGATCCCCAGTAACCACATATAATGCTGGGCGTGGAGACTCACGCCCACCAGCAATCAATACCACATACCACAGTGCCGGGCGTGGTGGCTCACACCTGTAATCCCAGCACTCGGGAGGCAGAGGCAGGCAGATTGCTGAGTTCGAGACTTGCCTGAGCTACATAGTGAGCTCAGAGCCAGCCTGAACTACAAAGGGAGACCCTGTCTCAAAAAAAAAAAAAAAAAAAATGCCGGGCGTGGTGGCTCACGCTTGTAATCCCAGCACTCGGGAGGCAGAGACAGGAGGATTGCTGAGTTCGCGGCGGCTTGCCTGGGCACCATAGTGAGCTCAGGGCCAGCCTGAACTACAAAGCGAGACCCTGTCTCAAAAAACCTAATGGGTCTAAGTGTACATGAGGGGAATCACTCCAAGTAGAAAGAGTATGAACTATGCTATTCTGGTAGCAGCTGTGTCAGAAGATAAAAACGTCTGAGGCAGGCCTTGGTATGCTGCCCAGGCTGTTCTCTAGCTGCTGGACTCAAGGACTTCTCATCCATCAGCCTCCCAAGAAGTGGAGTAGAGTGTACACCACTGTGTGGGCTCCAACTGGGACTAGGGGTAATCTAGGACAAACTGGATAAGCTTCTGGGTTGGATTTAAGTACACGAAGCTCTTAGAGCAATGCAGAAACCACTGAAAACTTAAAATGGGGAAGTGACATATTCAAGTTTGCATTCTGCAATAATCACTCTAGCTAGAGCACAGATTGAACACAAACCAGGCTGGCTGTGTGGAAATGTACTTCTCGACTACTAGAAGTGCTAGATGATGTGGTTTGACTCAAGACAGCAGTAAAGGTGAGAAGAAACATGCAGACAGGTTCATATTTTGCAATCTGACCCCAAGTGCTTATAGAAGCAGCAGTTTATTTCAAACTACACAAAATATTCTAGGCTTTATTTCCTAATGTTAAAAAGTTAGTAATATATTCTTAAGGAATAGAAGAGTTGTGAGTATGAGGCAAAGAAGCATGAAATACGAGACATTTGCTGGCTTGAGGAAAACTATGCTAATACCACATTTTTATGGTTTTTAAGAAACAAAAATACCCATGAGTATTAGACATCTCTCAACTTACCATTTTTCCAATCATCATTACATAAGGTCCTGCCTGTTGATTTACAGCTAGAAAATCTAGCAAACGCACATACCAAAAGATTATGTTAAGACAGTAAATTAATCTTCCAGCCACAAAAACATGATTATCATATGCATTCTCAAAATTCCACTTTGCTCCAAATCTCAGTCCAAATCCAATGAAGAAAGAAATTATGGCAATTGTATCAGTAATATTGAAGTAATCACTGAACCACACTTTAATCTTCTGGCTTATTTTTCCAGCCTCAGACATAAAAATCTAAAGGTTTAATAAGAGCAAAAAGGTTTAATCAATTTATTAAAATATATACAGTATTCAATTATATCACAGAATTTTAACTATCTTAGTATTTCAAATGTTTTTATTTTGACATTTGATGATGCATTTAATCATCAAAACATTAAGACAGCAGAGATAAGTACATCCTATAAATAAATGATCTGCTTAACCAATGTCATCTATTAAAGAAGCTGACAATCTTGGATTACAATATAGTTCTCCAGACCTAGAATGGGAAATGTTTTGAAAAGTTGCTTCACTTAGAATCAAACCAATATTTGGGATTTTGTAGTATTTTCCAAAGATGTTTTATTCACAGAAAATAAACAGTTCACTAGTTTAGTTATATTTATCTAATTTATTTAAAACATATACTTACTACTCAAACTGTAAAAATAAGCAGTCAGGGGTATTTAAAATGCACAATAAACTTTCATAAATAACATGATACCTCTGTGGGCATAAAATAGCATGTTCTCTAATTTGCTTTTCAAGCGTTCTCTCAATGTAGAGCAGAGACATAAAATCCAAAAATATGCAAGTACATTCATTATAAAACATTTATATAGCTGTTTAAATAGAAAATGTAAAAACGTATTTAAAAATAAAAATATTTTTCCAAAATCAAGACATTAGAAAATTTACGATTTAAACTAAAACTGACAGGCACAGGTAAATCCAAGTAACAACTACTGGGCAATGCAACAAACTTCAGTGAGCAGCATAATACACAGGAAATGAAAACCTCTGTACCTGACTAACAGGCTACAAGGATATTTAACACTTTTGGAAGACTAGAAGAGAGCAGAGATATAAAGGCTAAGGAAGAAAAACAAAATCTAGGCTATTTCAGAGACAAATCAAAGAATAATAAAAGATGTACCTACCTCACGAACTTTCTCAATTGCATAAGTAAAAATATAAGCAATAACAATCCATTCTTGAACTGAAGGTAGGCGTTCCATTTGCACAAGAACAACAAATGTATAAAGCATCAGAAATCCTAAATACGCCAACTAATAAAAAAGAAACAAAAGTTATATGAATAAAACTATTACAAAGTAAAAATTAAGTTTTCATATACACAAATATTTATTTGTTTTTTAGTTTTTTGAGACAGGGTCTCACTTTGTAGTTCAGGCTGACCCTGAACTTACTATGTAGCAGAGGCAAGCCTCGAATTCAGTGATCCTCCTGCCTCTGCCTCCTGAATGCTGGGATGACAGGCAGGAGCCACCACACTTGGCCATATACACAAATATTGATGTGAGCTATTACAGGTGAAGGAAGGAGAGGAGGAGGGAGCCAGGAAAGAGGAAAAGATGGAAGGCCTGGAGGGAGACACTCCTATGGCCACTTGGGCCGACTGTTTTTAAAGTAGCCTTTCACACGAATGCAAATATTAGAAACCTACATTCCATTAGCGACAAAAGATTTGGTCATCACATTAACTGAGATCTTCATGATCAACAGCCAGGAAGAATGAAGGAGATATGTTCATATTAAGAAGGAAATTAATAATTAATCTCAGGATAATGGGCCAAGTATGGGTGAGAAAGCAATAGATGAAGAACAGTTTCTCAAATATTCACTGTACCAGATGTGTAGATTTGGCAGCTGTCTCATGTTGATGAAAATGAAAATAAAGTAAAAACTTCACAAGAGTCTTTCCAGGAAGGGGATTAAAACTCATTCTTTCAGACTCCATGCCATGTTAAAAACACGGACTAATTTCTCATGTTTTCCAGGAGGAGCCATCCTTGTGCAGTGACATCAGCAAGATGTCACCTGAAAGTTTCTAGTGCTCAAGGCCCTTCCCCTCAACAAAAGCAACCACATCAATCAACAACTGCAGCCCAACAGTGGAGCCCATCCTTGGAACACACACTCTTCACCCTGCTGGAAACCCACCTTCCCCTGAAGCTGGAGGAAGCCATGGTGGCAGGTAAGCAAGGACGTGACTAAAGAAAACAGCCACTGATAAGTGAAACCACACAAATCATCTGGATTACTTTCTATCATCACCAAACAGGATTTCTAGAACTTGGTACACCTCTACAAAATCCTAAACAAAATTCTAACTGTGGATCTCAAGTTTCTTCTGGTCAACATCTCACTTTTATTACCCAGTAATAAATGCCTATTGTTACCATATTTTTAAACAATTTATTTCCTGTTAAAACCAGGATTTGCTAGGATTTATAATTCTAGATGTTGGCAACTTAGATAAAACTAAGTCAAACTTGGGCCAGAGATTTAGCTCAGTGGTTGCCTGCCTAGCAAGTGCAAAGTCCCTGGTTCAATCCCCCCCCCCCAACCACATACAACAATACCGGGCATGGTAACTCACGCCTACCAGCAATCAGTACCACATACCACAAATGCCAGGCGTGGTGGCTCACGACCGTAATCCCAGCACTCCGGAGGCAGAGGCAGTACGACTGCTGAGTTTGAGGCTTGCCTGGGCTACATTAATGAGCTAGGGCCAGCCTGAACTACAAAGTGAGACCCTATCTCAAAAAACAAAACAAAAACCTAAGTCAAACTTACTACTCTCTTAAATGGAAAAAGCCTTTTCTGTGATCTAAATTACATTAAACAGTAGTATGAATTTTAGACCAAAAAACCCCATGCTCTCCCAAGTACATGTACGCATATACACAGAAATACACACACAAAATCACACATCATTTAAAAACATACCGTGTTAAACCAGAACTTTACAATTGGTGCATGATAAAAGGCATAAAACTTGCGTGTGATTGGAAGCTTTTTTGATTTTATATGTATTTCCATTTCATTCTTTCCTTCATTACTGTCCAAAATCTTTACTTCTTTAAACACTTCCTAAAATTAAAAAAAAATATGTATTTATTATTGGATTCACAGTAGACTTATTATTTACTTTAAAATTTTTCCTCCTTACCATGGGGATCTCCTCTGTTATGTTTTGAAAGTTGTTTTCACTGTCTTCCATTGTCATCTGATGAGCATCTTGGGATTGAGGGATATGGGACATTTCAGCCTTGGTTTTATATTCTAACATTAATATGGCAGGTGGAACTAAAATGCTTAGTATGACCTACAAATTTTAGAAACATAAATTTTTATGTTTTAAAATTGATGAACCTTAAAAATATAAGAACAGTTTAAAAAAAGACAAGTATCTTAAAAAACTATTAGTTATTTTTCCCCTAGAAATGGAGAGAAAATACTAGAAAAAAGAATCATTTTTTAACAAACTTTAGAGGTCCAGGATGAACTTTTTAAGGAATAATACTGCAGTATTATGACAGTGAGTGCTGAGTAAATTTAATACAATAGACATGTCTTTTAAATAGAAAACAATTTTCACAGAAAAATATTTTTAAACAAAACTCAAGCACTGTGAAAGTACAATGTACTTCATTTTATCCTAAATCTCTTTGCAAATATTCCAAATCATAACATGATTACTCAGCTTATACCTCTATCAACAAAAAGATTTCTAAAATTTTATGTATTACTTGCAAAATACTAAAGCAGAAAGAAACTGTAATAGTGCAAGAGGCTTTCTGTTCTGTCTTTGCCGTTATTTTTAGTAGATGATTAATATTTGTTATCCACTAAAAATGGTCAATGGTTAAACCACTTGCCAGCTTTTTGCCTTCTACATTTCTGTACCTTACTTAAAAAGATATAAGAAAATGAAAAGGGAATTTTAACACAGCATCTTGCACTGTAACAAAGCTGAAAGGACCAGGAATTCTGCCCAAATTTTTAACCCTGAAGATGGGACACATGGAAATACTTATCTATTATATGTCCAATGGTTTAAAAGTAACAGATTACATTAGGAGATAGGTCTGAAATTTCAAAATTTGAGAATCATCCTTCTGTCAAACAGTAATTCTTTTCATGACTGTTCAGGGCTATGAACGCCAACCAATGTTTCCATGTTAGCAGTTGTTCTGGCTCAGAGAAGGCCATCGTCCCACACACAGCCAAGTTCCAGGAGGAAGGTGGGACACATAATGCCACTTGGGTGAGATCTGGCTGTCCCTTCCCTCCTCTTTCAGTCTTCCCACCTCCTCTCACTATGTATCTAACGCTAATTTCTCTGTTCTCAGCATCTAATCACATACTTCGAGGCAAATTATTTCCAAAGTATACCTTATACCAGGAATTCTTCCTCATATTCAGCCTTCCCATCCACATATCAGATAATAACATTTGGGTACAGGTGTGGGCTACAAAGGGTCTGAGCCTTGAAGAAACTGCTAACTTGAGGCAAGTGGAATTACTCCAGTTTTTTAGCTCATAGGTGAGTAATTTCATAGCCATGGTTTCATCTTGTCTGAAGGACTGTTCCAGTAATTCAACTGCCAGCTGACCAAAATCACTACAAAAAGATAAAAGACAAAATATATTTAGATTAATAAATCTGCATAAATTAATAAATAAATGATCTGTTGCTGTTTGAGTTTTCTCTGCAATGTTACAGATTGAGCCACCACGCCCGGCACTGTGCAGTGTTACAGACTGAACCCTGCCTGGGCTGTACACCTGCTAGGTAAGCACTCTACCACCGAGCTATCACGCAGCCCATGAATTACAGTTTTAACCAAATAATTTAAAATTCTTTCAAAATGTGTTTTAGTTTTTAATAGTTTCGAACAGACTGAGGAATTGTGAGGGATTAGAATCAAAGTAGCTCTATGTTCAGATATCTACATGTAAGTGACAATCAGAAAACACTGAATGTCACATCAAAGTATATCCAGGGCACTTTCTTCTCATCTTGGAAACTAAGTCTCACAAGGAACCAAAACTAACAGTGTGGCAGTATTCTGTCCAAAGTAATTTCTATGTTCTTTCAAATAGAGAAAAGAGATAATATGCAGCAGAAAGGGACAGTCCTGTGCCTGTGGCACCACCTAGTGAGGACGGCTGAATCTTCAGTGTCCCCAGCAGCCACCAGGTCCCTCTAGGACTCACTCCCAGGAGCAGCTGTTACTCTCCACACACAGCCCTGCAGACAGGGAAGTTCCAAGCACCCACTAGAAACTTCCTCAAATTCATTTCTGGCTTAATGTGACAATACTTCTCCACATGCATTACATCAACTCTGTGAACAATTTAATTATTTTATGTATGACCCCACCATCCAAACTATCCCTGAAGTTGACATCAGCCCCTTTCCTTGGAACACACCTCAAACATCAATTTCTTTTCTTCCCTCACCAATCAAAATGTAATTTTTCTCAAAGCTACTAGTGTAATTATCAAGCTGACTTTCTGATAGTTTCTGTCTTGAATTGCAAACAGTAATGGTATCTCACATATATAGGCAGAAAAATTTCTTCCCATATTTTTAGAAATAGCTAACTTTTTTTTTTTGAGACAGGACCTCGCTTTGCAGTTCAGGCT
Organism: Thryonomys swinderianus; assembly: GCA_004025085.1. Classification (NCBI taxonomy): domain Eukaryota; kingdom Metazoa; phylum Chordata; class Mammalia; order Rodentia; family Thryonomyidae; genus Thryonomys; species Thryonomys swinderianus. The sequence goes on along the minus strand of PVIC010007534.1, from coordinate 10,359 downwards.
GGCCGAGCTCACTATGTAGCCCAGGCAAGCCTTGAATTCAGCAATCCTCCTGCCTCTGCCTCCCGAATGCTGGGATTATAGCCATGAGCCACCACGTCCCGGCACTGTGGTATGTGGTACCGATTGCTGGTGGGCATGAGTCACCATGCCCAGCATTATATGTGGTTACGGAAGATTGAACTCAGGACCTTGGGCTTGTAAGGCAGGCGCTGGAACCACTGAGCTAAATCTCTGGTCCACTAATGTATTTTTTAAAAATGTTCTCTCAACTGTATCATAAATTTCACACCTATACACATATATCCCCATTAAGAATATAGCACTATAATATCCACTCAAACACTTCACTTTCTATTTTTAAATGCTTTCAAATGATACAAGATCACTTACTTGGAATACTGCTTCAATTCTTCAGAGGTATCATCCACCAGGTCACTCTGCTTTGCTTCATAGGCCATTGAACGGTAGATCTTGCAGGCAACTAATGCCTTAGCCATTGACTCTTCTCCATGCTGCCACAGAAAACGGGCCATGACCTGCCTCTTCATAAGACATGCCCAAATCAACAGCTCATTCAGTGGATATGGAAAGCGCTTGGCCTCTGGGTCATCAATATCTACAATATCATCTTTGGTTCTTTTTTTCTTTCCTTCTTCCACACCTGTATCAATCTTCAATGGAAAATAAATGTGGTAAGTTTTATTTTATCAAGGCCAATGACATCTGAGTTAGTAAATTCATATATAGCCTTTTCCCTACTTTTCAACTTCATAAAACTAATCATAACAGAAAATATAAACTTACTTTTTATTTTATAGCACTAGATATTGAACCAAGGCCTCACAAAATACTAGGAAAACACTAGCATGGAGGTACATTCACAGACTTTTGTTAAACTCTATCATGAGACAGTAGTGTCTCAGCAAGATGCTGAGACTAACCCCAAGCTCGCAATTGTCTTGCCTCAGTATCCAGGGCAGCTGGGATACAGGCATGTGTCAACACACTGAGTTTAAAACTCTATTATAGCTCACAATTTATTTTTATTAAAATGCCATTTCAAGGTGGACATAGTAGTGCACATCTGCAATCCCAGCACTCTGGGAGACTAAGGTAAAAGGACAATAAGTTCAATTCCAGGTTGGGCAAATTAGAGAGACACTGCCTCAAAATTTTTAAAAAATTTAAAAAACAAAAAAGAAAGCAAAACACAATGGCTGGGGATATAGCTCAGTGTGAATGAAGTCTCTAGGTTCATCCCCAGCATCACACCACCAAAGACATTTCAACTGAAAATGCCTGTAAGAAGTGTTTTCCAAGACGGAAGAAAAGGCAACTAACATCTAATAAAACACAATTTTAATAAAAGGGTAGATAACACTTTGTTGTAGACATCAAGTCAAAATAGAATGAGTTAAAATTTTGTGAAACTTGATTATACATAGCTAAATGTGAAAAGCTTACTATAACCATTAACTCAGTATCTCTGAACATGGGAAAACGAAGACCTAAAGATATAAATTATCTAAGAACAGTAATTCTCACAAAAATAAATTTCTATTTAATAATACTATGTAATTAGAAAGGATAAAATCAAAATCCAGAAAGGGTTTTTCATTATATGCTTTGTTAAATAAACATTTTCTTTAAAAACAAATACACGTACCTTTGGTCTGTAGGGTTGTGCGGTTTTAATAAAATGATTATGTCTTGTTTTTTCCTTCTTATCTGCTCTATTGCCAAAAGATTCATGACTCTTTCGCAACTGAGGAGTGCTGCTGGAGGTATTGCGGCCAGATCTCTGAGAATGAGAGCTTATTAGCTTTAATTTGCTGATATTATAAAAATTTAATTATATATGTGTGTATGTGTGCATGCGTGCATGTACATGAGTTTATTTGCATGCACCAAGCAAAATAAGACTGATGTAGGACTGCAGTCATGGTATTTTTTTCGTGATGGTCACTCTGTTGCCCAGTTTGGTCTCGAATCCTGGACTATGATCCTCCCACCTCAGGCTCCTGAGTGGCAGGGACCATAGGCATCTACCACCACGGTCAATTATAAAATATTTTCAGTTATTCTTGGTTGGAGCCTCATATGTTGCAGACACTCCATTTACTATGTTACTAATGTTTTAAAATTTAAAATGCATTAACTTTCAAACACATATCTAAACTTTCTCCCGAAGTCTACATACCCGATTATTTCCACCAAGGCTGTTATATATTAATCGGAAACGTTTCCGAGTGTAGGTGCATCTGTAGGTTCCTCCCATGAGATACTCAATAACAAGTCCTACATCGATCAGAGTGATCTTATATCCTGGAGGAAGATTTCCCTATAAACAAAGCATGAATTTTAAACTGGGACAATGACAATGTCTAATACTACCATTCAAAACTCTTTACTTGTAAGAAGCTGGGAATGCCAGCACATCTTTATTTATTTGGTGGTACCCCTCGACAAGCTAGACAAGCATTCTACCACTGGGCTACATTCCTGACCCTTTTTTATTTCTTTTGGGACAGAGCTCCTTAAATCATTGAGGTTTGTCTTAAATGTGGCATCCTCTTTGCTCAGCCCCTGAGTAGCTGGGATTGTAAGTGTTTACACTGTGCTTTGGTACCAACTTGTTCTTCCGTTAACTCTCACATGAAGAGAGGATGCTGAGATTTGGAAACCTGAAAGGTTCAGACTTGGACAGGAGTGTAGCCTAAAGCAGGAAGATAATTTGGATTCTTCCACTGCCCTAAAATTGTACAGACAGTACAAATAGAATTATTAGATCCAATATTTGGCCAGGGATGTAGCTCAGTGTTGCCACTGGCTGCCTGGCAAGTGCATAGTTTGACCCCCAGTTCCACAAAAAAAAAAAAAAGGATAAAATGCATTTCCTACAAAAATGTTGTTTATTCTTTCCAGACTGGCCTAGAAATACTAATATTATTTAACAAAAATCACACGGGCTGGGCGTGGTGGCTCACGCCTGTAATCCCAGCACTCGGGAGGCAGAGGCAGGAAGATTGCTGAGTTTGAGGCTTGCCTGGGCTACATAGTGAGCTCAGGGCCAGCCTGAACTACAAAGCAAGACCCTGTCTCAAAAAAAAAAAAAAAAAAATCACACGGGCTATATCACAAGTTACATGACTTAAATCTTTGTCTTGAGTTTAACTAATATTCCACAATTAGAGCTCAGACTCCAATTTCCTTGGGCAACAATCAACTTACAAATGAACTTTAGTCAAACGCAAGTCATGTAAAGACTGCCAGCTTCAAGAATCTTAATCAGATTAATCTGCACTCCTACCACCACCATTCTTCCTATTTCCTTTATTACTGATTTTCAAACCTAGTTTTTTATTATTTTCTTTGAGACAGCATCCTGTTATATAATCTGGGATGGCCTCAAACTTGTAATCTTTCTTGCCTCAACCTCCTTAAACTATTACTTTTTTTTTTTCCTGAGACAGAGTCTCGCTTTGTAGTTCAGGTCAGCTCTGAGCTCACTATGGAGCCCAGGCAAGCCTGGAACTCAGCAATCTTCCTGCCTCTGCCTCCCGAGTGCTGGGATGACAGGCATGAACCATCACGCCCAGCACTGTGGTATGCGGTATTGATGGCTGGTGGGTGTGAGTCTCCACACCCAGCATTGTATGTGGTTACCGGGATCTAACTCAGGACCTTGCGCTTGCGAGGCAGGCACTGGAACCACTGAGCTAAATCTCCGGCCCCTGAAGTATTACTTTTTAATACATTTGTATTTTTAGTAATTTTGTTTCCTCTTTGGAATTTCGAATTTCTAGATCACAATTCTATTAAAAATGATCAAAATACTTATTTCTATCCAAAAGACAAGATTTTTTTTTTTTTTGGCAGAACCAACAATTGAACTCTGGACTTTGTACTTGCCAGACAGGCAGTGGCACCACTGAGCTACATCTCCTGCCCATAACATAACATTTGTTTACTGTTTTATTTGTGGTACTGCTTTCCACGTAGACACTGTGCCACAGAGCTAAATCCTTACGTCAAGATTTTTGTTTTTAACTCAAGCAACCTCAAAATATACTTTATAATTGAAGATGCCATATTTTATAATGTTTTTTTTTCTTTTTTTTTAAGACAGGGTCTCGCTTTGTAGTTCAGGCTGGCCCTGAGCTCACTATGTAGTCCAGGCAAGCCTCAAACTCAGCAATCCTCCGGTCTCTGCCTCCTGAGTGCTGGATGACAGGCGTGAGCCACCACGCCTGGCACTGTGGTATGTGGTATTGATGGCTGGTGGGCGTGAGTCTCCATGCCCAGCATTGTATGTGGCTACCGGGATTGAACTCAGGACCTTGTGCTTGGGAGGCAGGCGCTGGAACCATTGAGCTAACCCTCTGGCCCTCTGATAGTTTTTTAAAAAAATTTTGATAAATGAGCCTATCTGAATTGAAAATATTTAAACACAAGTAAATAATGTACCATCTAAAAAGTTTTGATTAACATCTTCAACAATACTGCTAATGCTTACAAACTCAACATATTAATTTGAATCAGAAAATGTTCAATTACTCCTCTATTTTAGTATTTATAACTTACACAAATAAACTGATAGACTATCACAGTCATCAATGTAACTACATAAATGCATCCTGTGTGAAATATACCTACACAAACTCACACTAAAAAAGAGAATAAAGCAAAGATTTAACTATAAGACAGCCGAAATTCTTATAGGGACTGCTGTCTTAGTATTAAATAACTTACAAATTATAGAAAATTAAAGAAAAATGTGCATTTTTGTTTTCGGTTTTCAGGAATTTTAGTGCAGTACTGGGGATCAAACTGAGGGAGTTGTACTTGCCAGACCGGAGGCAGTACCACTGAGCTACCCCTGGTTGCAAGTGTTCAGTTTCTGAACACTGCAAGCACAATAGAAAGTAAGTTTGAAAAAAGCTGTAGTAGTTTGGAAAGAAAGAATATTAAGTTCAGAAACTTGAAAATTTTTAATCAAAGTACCATTTTATTAAGGAAAATAGAAATGTTCAGTACTGCAATCACTGACATGGATCTAAAAATGCAAACCAATGTTGGAACCGGAAGGTCAGCTCAGTGGTTCCAGCACCTGCCTCACAAGCGCAAGGTCCTGAGTTCAATCCCGGTAACCACATACAATGCTGGGCATGGAGACTCACGCCCACCAGCCATCAATACCACATACCACGGTGCCGGGCGTGGTGGCTCACGCCTGTCACCCCAGCACTCGGGAGGCAGAGACAGGAGGATTGCTGAGTTCAAGGCTTGCCTGGACTACATAGTGAGCTCAGAGCCAACCTGAACTACAAAGTGAGACCCTGTCTCAAAAAAAAAAAAAGCAAACCAGTGTTTAAAACTGTGAAGTAGCAAGGTCCCAAGAATTCAACCCCCATACCAGAACAAAAACAAAAAACAAATAAAACTGTGAAGTCACAGAGACTCAATAGAAAAGCCACTCCAGAATGGTTTCAGACCCTGAGGTGGCATGTGTTCAATGTCACCAGCAACACTGCATGTTTTATACAAAGAGTGAGAGCGTATCAGTTTGGGTCATAGCTATGAAGAATCACACTCAGTGTAGCTCGTGTTCCTTCTTCACTGTCTTTTATATTGAGAAAAATCGCCAGGGAACAAGTTTCTGACAAATACAGAGAAAGAATAAACATTTTATCAATGACCTTCATTTTATGGACCAAAGAGTATTATAAAATCCATCACATTTTAACGTGGATGAGTAAGAAATCAAGATACTGACCTTTGTTTCATAAACCTTCCTTTTTATTTGCTACATTATGCATTTTCTTTCATCATAAATTTAATCCTTACTTTATCTTATATAAAAGGCTATCACTTTATTGCTGATCTTAAAATGTATTTAAATGCTTTTACAGAAATAAATTATGATTTTTGTACATTTTCAAAAACAAAATAACTTTGGTTTGGGGGATCTGCATTCAGCACCTGCCTGGCAAGCACAAGGTCCTGAGTTTAATTACTGGTCTGCAGGGATATGGGACCCTCTTACCTGTTTTACATCTCGAACAAGATGAAATAGCATTGGATTAGTTGGGCCTTGTTTCTTTAGGGAGAAAAAGAAAGAGAAAAAACTATTATATTTCTTCTAAAATAACTTAATTCTTTTTCTTACATATAGAACTGATCAGGATTTTCTTGCACAAATTATATTGTCTTGGAGTTCTTTCTTTAAAACAAAGGTAGGATAAAACCATTTCATATTGTTACATTTACTTTCAAAACCATGATTAAATTCAGAGAATCACTAAAATTACATATAAATTTTTGTTTTTTAAAAGTCACATCAATATTGGGCTGGGGATTTAGCTCAGTGGTTCCAGCATCTGCCTTGTAAGCACAAGGTCCAGAGTTCGATCCCCCACATACCACAATGCCGGGCATGGTGACTCACGCCTGTAATCCCAGCACTTGGGAGGCCTCAGGGCCAGCCTGAACTACAAAGTGAGACCCTGTCTCAAAAAAAAGGTACATCAACATTGCTGGGCATGGTGGTAAACACCTGTAATCCCAACACTCAGGAGGCTGAGGCAGGAAGACTTCATGAGTTTAAGGCCAGTGTAGGCTACATAGCAAGTTCTACACACCTTAAACTACAAAGCAAGACTCTGTTTCAAGAGAACAACAACAAAAACCCTCCAAAAAATAAAAGTAAAATTCATTTCAACAGCACAAACTTCATAGTTATATCTTAATTTTAAATTTAGTTTCTTTCATTGATAATGGAGCTGTATATTCAGTTTCTTCTTGAAATGTCTTTTTTTTTGAGACAGGGTCTAGCTTTGTAGTTCAGACTGGCCCTGAGCTCACGATGTAGCCCAGGCAAGCCTGGAACTCAGCAATCCTCCTGTCTCTGCCTCCCGAGTGCTGGGATGACAGGCATGAGCCACCATGCCCAGCTTGAAATGTCCTTTTTCACCAATCGAATTATACAACTGTTTTAAATATTGTAGGCAGCAAATGTTTAAACACTTATCTGTACCATCATTTTTCCATTATCCTCTTCATGGATACTATGTATTAGAGCAACTTAACCACCAGTTTTATCATCACAGTTGTCTTACTTTGAATACTTTTTATATTTTGAAAAAATATTCAGGAATATATATACCCCTGTTAACACTGAGATAAATGGTCCCAAAATGCATTCTGCCAAATACATTAAGGTAAGCTCATGAAATTTACGACAGTGAATTCTATGTGACATAAATCAAAGAACGTATTCTTAGGACTTTTTTTTTTTGAGACGGGGTCTCACTGTAGTTCAGGCTGGCCCAGTGGTACTGTGGTATGTGGTACTGATTGCTGGTGGGTATGAGTCACCACCCCCAATATCATATTGTATGTGGTTACCAGGATCAAACCAGGGACCTAGCGCTTGCTAGGCAGCTCATTATATAGCGCAGGCAAACCTGGAATTCAGCAATCCTGCCTCTGCCTCTGCCTCTGCCTCCTGAGTGCTAAGATTACAGGTGTGAGCCACCACACCCAGCACTGTGGTATGTGGTACTGATTGCTGGTGGGTGTGAGTCACCATGCTTAATATCATATTGTATGTGGTTACCAGGATCAAACCAGGAACCTTGCACTTGCTAGGCAGGCGGTGGAACCACTGAGCTAAATCTCTGGCCCTGTTTTGTTTTTTTGAGACAGTGTCTTACTAGGTACCACAGGCCAGCTCTGAACTTGCCACAATCCTCCTGCATCAGCCGTTCAAGTGCTGAGAATACAGGTGTGGCCACTATGCTCAGGTAAGAAATGGGATTTAATCCCACCACTGTATTATTATTTTTTTAATAAGCGAAGTTCTTACAGTAATCACTGTACTTTTCAATTTTGATCATATCTACATGGAAATGTTTTCAAATGCTATCACATCTTTGAAGAAATTATTTTCATCAGTATTTCTGGGTCCTAGATCCTATACAATAGCTAAAATGACTGTCAGCTGTACATAAATTGTATCCTATCTTACTTTATCTTCTCTCCACAATACTATACTGTTCACTCTGGCTGTCTTCTCTTTGCCCTTTCTCCCCCCACATTAACTTCTAAGTTAATATATGAAATGCTTCATAGTACTTGGATATTAACAAGTTTCACTAAATTTTAACTATATGTTCACATAAATACTTATAATTTTAAAATTCTATGTTTTCTTAATCCATTGGTAATTTATTAAAAGTTTTCAGGGCCGGAGATTAAGTCAGTGGTTCCAGCACCTGCCTAACAAGCACAAGATCCCTGTTTTGATCCCCAGGTAACCACAAACAGTATCAGTCGTAGTGACTCACACTCCCCAACAATCAGCACCACACACCACAATGCTGAGTATGGTGGCTCACCCCTGTCATCCCAGCATTTGGGAGGCAGAGGCAGGAGGATTGCTGAGTTTGAGGCTTGCCTGGGTTACATAGTGAGCTCAGGGCCAGCCTGAACTACAAAGTGAAAACCTGCCTTTAAAAAAAAAAAGTAAGTTTTCAGTAAAAAAATAAATATATTCTAGAGGTCAGCTCTCAAAATGTGGCCTGCAAGAACCCAAGGGCTATGACTCCAAACAATTTTCATAATCATACTGAGGATATATGCACTGTTTTACTCTCATTCTTTCAATGTTTAGGAGACTTTTTAAAGAAGCTTCTTGATGTATAAAACAATTCAGAAGCAAATATGAAAGTCAAGTCTGCTTTGATGAGGCCAAGCATTAAAGAGACTGAAAATTATTTTACTCTTCTCAGTAATTCTTTTACTTTTAAAATGTTATTGACTGAACATATAGCTTGGTAGTAAATGCCTGTGTGGAATGCATAAGGCCCTGGGTTCAACCCTCAGCACACACATAAAAATGTTATTTATGAGCAAGGTGAGATGGTGCAAAATCCAAATGAGAAAAACAGCTGGGGTAAAATGCTGAGATTTGCAAATCAAGGTAAAGGTATGAACACCATTACAGACACACCAGGCAGCCACTAAAGGTGTTCAAACTGCAGAAAGATATAGTATGACATCGTTATAAAAATAAAGAACTGATTTGAAAAAATACCAATAAAGAGATTAAAATAGTGAGATTATTGAAATAGTGACTAGTCATGACTGAACAGTACAAAGACATCGAAAAAGAAAGCAGATAAATAGGTACAAATTGATGAATGCACACAGCTTTGCGGAGAAGTCAAAATCAGAAAACTAGGACTTAGTTACAGCACTCCTCAATGGGCACCTCAATTAAATTCTCAATGGTCTACAAAAAACCCACAAAAATGGTAGTATTTACTCTCTCCAATGCTAATGACACAGAAATTGAAATGAAATAAAGGGTTTGTAATCTCCTTCACATTTTCCACCAGTAAACATCATCACCCTCTAGTAAGTTGACCCTGGTGCCAAACCTACAGCATGTGTGATGCAGTGGGACGTTCATTATCAGAGAAAGCTGCGAAAGCTTTGCCATCACGGCTATGTGTGGTGACAAGAAAAGGCTCCCTAAACAGGAAAAGTGTTGCAGACTGTTACACAAACAAGCTGTACTAGTATCTGGCTAAATTTTTTCCCTATAACTAAGAAAGACTTTGTTAATAAGAATGGTTATATGTGCTTAGGTAAAATATTTCTGAAAAATCAGTCTACTGTCAAGAGCCATTCTACATAAATTCTGGGGAAAAACCATTTTTTAATTTCTTAACAGAAGTACAACTATAGCTGTCTAAGACCCAATGCTGTCTTGACTTTAAGCTGGTAGAAACATAACTCCATATACTTTGTAATTATGCAAGTCTCTGTTGTCTTTTTTTTTTTTTTTTTCTGAGACAGGGTCTCGCATTGTAGTTCAGGCTGGCACTGAACTACGTAGCCCAGGCTAGCCTCGAACTCATAGCAATCCTCTTGCTTCTGCCTCCCGAGTGCTGGGATTATAGACTTAAGCCACTACACCTGGCACTGTGGTGTGTGGTACCAGGGATGAAACTTGGGACCTTGTGGTTGCCGGGCAGACGCTGGAAACACTGAGCTAAATTCCTGGCCCACCTGTTGTCTTTTTTCTCTTTTCACACTCTCCTCCTTTCAAGGTAGTAGGACTGACTGGCCTCCTGTAGTTAACAAAGAATGTTATCACACACTTACAGTGTTGTAAAGTTCTTCCAGTCTTGGAATCGTAAGAAATTTATGCATGCTTACTCCATTTTCAATAAGAAGTTTTACAAATGCAACTCTATCCATTACAAGAGCATCAAGCATCGCTTGTTCCAAGGACCCAACCTAGAAAATAAAATATACTTCATGTGTTCTGCTGATAACTTTCGAATTTAA